>JBBBDQ010002076.1:800000-890000 GCA_037127315.1 Ascarosepion bandense
TTAAGATGTGGTTTCCGGCTTTCTCTTTTCCAATCTTTTCACTATTTTCTTTTCTTTTTTTTTTTTCAATTGGAGTAGATAGACTAAACTATCGCCCGGTTCACACTCCACCCACGTCTATTGAACAGGTGAAGAGGCTCATCCCTTGTTTCTTGTTTAGTATGCGGTTTCCGGTTTTCTCTTTTCCAATCTTTTTACTCTTACATAGCCCCCTGCGCATCAGTGGCGTTATCGCCTTGATTGCGGTGATATGATTAAAAATAAAATTTATGCCAATCACTTTTAGTTATTTTATATTTAAATGAATTGCCCCCAAAATTAGGGTCAGCAGTCTATTGACTGCCTTCACCCTCTTCCATTTTTATCATTGCACTCAACTCGATGACATACACTACCGGCCATAATTATTAGGCCACCCCAGTTTAAAATGAATAAAAGATGTATTTCATACTATTTTCTAGTATTAATTGCCAAGTGGATAATTCCACATGAAATTAGAATGGTTCTTTTGTTATTATGGCTTTGCAAAATTTTACAAGACAAATAGAGACAATTTACCAATCGCACCCTGAAGATTTGCTCTCTCTCTCTCTCTCTCTCTCTCTATATATATATATATATATATATATATATATATACACACACACACACACTACCAGCCATAATCATTAGGCCACTCCAGTGTTTTAAAACAATGATGCATTTCATACTATTTTTTATTATTTATTGCCAAATGAATAATTGTAAATGAAAATAGAAGGGTTCTTTTGTTAATATTGCACAATAAAATGTGCATCAAATGAATTTATAAATATTTAATAATTACCTATATTGCAGTTTCATCAAAATAACCTTCTTTTGCCTTTGCAACGGTTGCACATACTCTGGGCATTCTTTCCACAAGTTTTTTAAAATAATCCTCTGACAACTCATTCAAGTATCCTTTAGACACCTAACTAAATCCCGAACATTACTCGGCTGTTTCTTCTTACTTTTCCTGTCCAACTCATCCTATACAAGTTCAATTGGTGAGTGATCTGGTGACTGAGGTGGCCAACACATAACATTTAACACTCAAGCAGTTTCTTTTAATTTTAAATAATTTTGGCACAATTTAGAAGTATGTTTTGGGTCGTTATCCTGCTGGATATTGAAATTTTGTCCCACAGTACGCAATCCAGATGAAATTGCATATTCCTGCAAGATTGAATGATACTGTTCTTTCTTCATAGTCTTCTTTACTTCAACCAAGTCACCTGAACTCGTGCCCGCAAAATAGCCCTAAAATACAGCGAAGAATCTGTAATGTGACTGATACCGACTTGGCTGACCGCCTGCAGTATCTCGCTCACCGGCGTGACGTGGCTTCCCTGTGCCTCTTCTATAAAAACTTTCATGGCTTCTGCTCTGATGAACTTAAATCACTGGTGCCCCCTAGATGTGAATTTGCACGAGATACTAGATTGGCAACTAGGTCCCACCCTTTTACAGTGAAACCGATGAAATGTAACTGCAATTTCTATTCCAACAGCTTCTTTCCTTGCACTTCCCGCCTGTGGAATTCCCTACCGCATGCTTGCTTCTCCGATGGCTACAACCTCCAGGAGTTTAAATGTAAGGTCAATAGACAACTCCTAACACACTAACTTACACCCACTCTCTCCAACTCTCTCCCTATGTACATCCTAAGTTGTCTATCACCCTCCCTCTGACATTTCCTACACCCAATCCCTCTATGTAACCCCCTGCGCTATAGTGGCAGTGGAATGCCTTGCTTGAGGTGACACGATTTAAAAAAAAAAAACATGCAGGATCCAACACGATGTTTCATTGATACACTCTCATCTTTTATTCTTTCTCCAACCCTCCTCCGCACGTACACCCTCCTTTTACTCCCAAACAGTTTGAACTTAGACTCATCAGTGCACAACACTTTTGACCACTGTTCTGGTGTCCAGTTTTTGTGCTCTCTTCCCCATGCTAGTCTCTTCTTCTTATTGGCTGGCCAAAGCAAAGGCTTCCTGGCTGCCACTCATCTAAAGAACCATTCTATTTTCATTTAGAATTATCCAATTGGAAATAAATACTAAAAATAGTTTGAAATACATCATAAAAAAAAAAAAAAAAAACTGGAGTTGCTTAATAATTATGGCTGGTAGTGTAATTAAAACAATAGTGGTGTCAAGTGAAAAATAGTCCTTTCGAAAAAACTTTTTGACAGGTGCAAAGATCCAACTTTGACAGTTTTGGCAACCCACTGCGGGATAATCTTCTGCCCAGTCAGTCATGTCTCTTTCAAGACATGATTGCCCAAAGCGTGTATCACGTATGGCACTTAACTGACTGAATAACAAAAGAACCATTCTATTTTCATTTAGAATTATCCACTTGACAATAAATACTAAAAGATAGTATGAAATACATCATTTCTTTTGAAAAACTGTGGTAGCCTAATAATTATGGCCGGTAGTGTATATATATATATATATATATATATATATATATATATATATATACAAATCTACGAGGTGCGATGGGTAAATTGTCGCTATTTGCCTTGTAAAATTTTGCAAAGTATTAATAACAAAAGAACCATTCTATTTTCATTTAGAATTATCCACTTGGCAGTAAATACTAAAAAATAGTATGAAATACATCATTTCTTTTGAAAAATTGGGGTGGCCTAATAATTATGGCCGGTAGTGCATGTTTTGTAAATTTTTTTCAGTTGGTAAATTAGTCATTATTAATAGTTGGTAAGAAATACTTTTGATCCAGGAAAGTTTGTAAAAAGTTTAAAATCATTAACCTGTAAATAGAAATGAAAAACTGTGTGAAGTAGGTTTAATATATTTGGCCATTTGATTCTATTTCCAGGAATATTGTGCCGATTTTGTCTGTCTGTGAAAAATAAAGCTTTCCACTATTATTGTGTTGCCTCAAATCAGCACTTTTCTTTGTGTTGTTCTCCTGCTGGTCTGCCAAGACAAAACACAAAATATCGACTAATACTACTGAACCAAATTCACACTGTACCAGTCCCCAAAATTATGTTGAGAATTTTTACCTTTTGGCCATTCCCAAAATATAAGAATCACCCCAACCAAAAAAAAAAAGGAAACTTTTTTCAAGACTGATATTGTTATGCCGTGAAAAGATTATTTTTTATTCTTGAGCGGTTTGCGTTTTTGCTTCACTCTCTTTTATTTGTCTATTTTTAAAGACAGAATGCAGAAGGAGGAATTATATTTTTTGCTGATGTTTTTCGAACAAGAGAAGTATGAAATGTTTTCTTCAATGCAACTCGTGAAATCAAATAAAAAGATGCCCAAATCAAAAGTCATGTCTTGGGTGAGGCAAGAAGCCCCTGAAAATAGAATCATTCAAAAAAAATTGCTGAACCTTTAGCAGTTGAATGAATGGTGAATCTTCAGACTCATTCTAATGAAGTGTTTTTTTTTTTAAAAAAAGAACATCTTAAATTATGCCTGTTCAACATGTGAAAATGCGATGAATTTATGTATAATTTCCAGTATAGCATAAAAATATTATGTTTAATAACATTTCGGTACTTTTTTTTCTTTTCTACTGCAATTTTTCTGTTTCCACAATTGGAACAACATAAGATACGTAGATGATAGCAGACACAGAAAGAAAACTACAAGACCCCCTACAGAAGGTAGCTGAAGAGAGTGAATATAAAGGACTACAAATAAATTGCAAAAAAGACAAAATGCATTGTCATCAGCAACAAGAGCAGCCCAAAATGCTAAATACAGGTGGGGGATACTAAAATCACGCAGGTACAGAAGTCTAAATATCTGGGAAGTGTTCTAACAGAAGATGGAATGTGTGACACAGAGATCCAAAGCTGAGTAAAGTATTAAGAGACAGGATAATTTCGCTAGAAACAAAGAAGGGAGTACTGGGTTGTTATGTGATGTCAGTTCTTCAATATGGCAGTGAATGTTGGACAATATCAACAAAGATGACGATAAAGCTTGAAGTAACTAAAATATGGTTCTACAGAAGCATATTGGAAATAAAGTGGGGGATCCATTTCATATTAAAATCAATATATAAACTGACCCCTCATTTTGTGGTCACAGCAGTTTCTATACATTTATATTCCTGAGATCCAAAAGCACAAGGATGCATTCCAGGAGCTGAGAAGAGTATTAAGAAACAGGACAATTTTGCTAGAAACAAAGAAAAGAGTACTGGATTGCTATTTGATGTCAGTTCTTCAATATAGAAGTGAATGTTGGACAATATCATCGAAGATGAAGAAAAAACTTGAAGCAACTGAAATGTGATTCTACAGAAGGATGCTGTGAATATCATGGATCGAGCATGTGAGCAATGATGATGTTTTGGAAATGATGGAAACGAAAAGGAAATTAATAATGAGCATCAGGAAGACATAGCGGAAGTTCCTGGGACATGCAATGAGGAAGGAGGGCTTGGAGAACTTGATACTAACAGGCCAGATAGAAGGAAAAAGAGACAGCGGAAAACAATGGATAACATATTTGAAGGGATTGGGCAGGTTGATGACAGGCTAAGAGCCACCAGGGATAGGGAGACATGGAAAGCCATGATTGCTTACGTCCTCAAAGGACAAGGCACATAGAAGAAGAATATATATGCAAACTGTTTATAAGAAAGTATAATGTGGATATAAAAATGGGGATCAATTCTATATTATAATCAATATATAAACTGATCCCTCATTTTGTGGCCATGCTAGTTTCTATACATTTATATTCTAGATTTATGGGCTTGAGCTAGTGGATGGCAGAGCGGGGTTTGGGTGGTGTAATAGGAGAAAGCGTGCTAAGAGCCACCAGGGATAGGGTGATGTGGAAGGCCATGATTGCCTACGTCCTGAAAGGACAAAGCACATAGAAGAAGAAGAATACTTCTCCTAGCTTCTGGAAGGCATTTTTCACTATCCTAATTTCCAAATATTTTGCAAGACATAACAGTCCCTTGCTTTGGTTTTTTCTTATGATATCTTTTGTGTTTCTTAATACTTTGCTTAGCATTTGGAAGGCACCTTTCACTGTTCCAATGCATGTATCATTAGCTTGACCTCGTGGATTCAAGTGGATTTATGAAAATCAGAATGAGAATAACATATCCTTGTTGATTGAATAAAGGGTTCAGTTCAAAAACACAAAAGGTTGCTGAGTACAAAGACAGATTTATTGAAGATTGCCAGAGTATACAGGAGCCAAAACATGGTGATTGTAATATTCAAGATGAGCATCCGAGACCAGACACCCAAGCATTTAAAGAAGATTATGTTTAGAAATAATTGTTGAAACATGGTGATTGTAATATTCAGGATGAGCATCCGAGTCCAGACACGCAAGCATTTAAAGAAGATTATGTTTAGAAATAATTGTTGAAACATGGTGATTGTAATATTCAAGATGAGCATCCGAGTCCAGACACCCAAGCATTTAAAGAAGATTATGTTTAGAAATAATTGTGGAAACATGGTGATTGTAATATTCAGGATGAGCATCCGAGTCCAGACACCCAAGCATTTAAAGAAGATTATGTTTAGAAATAATTGTTGAAACATGGTGATTGTAATATTCAAGATGAGCATCCGAGACCAGACACCCAAGCATTTAAAGAAGATTATGTTTAGAAATAATTGTGGAAACATGGTGATTGTAATATTCAAGATGAGCATCCGAGTCCAGACACCCAAGCATTTAAAGAAGATTATGTTTAGAAATAATTGTTGAAACATGGTGATTGTAATATTCAAGATGAGCATCCGAGTTCAGACACCCAAGCATTTAAAGAAGATTAAGTTTAGAAATAATTGTGGAAACATGGTGATTGTAATATTCAAGATGAGCATCCGAGTCCAGACACCCAAGCATTTAAAGAAGATTATGTTTAGAAATAATTGTTGAAACATGGTGATTGTAATATTCAAGATGAGCATCCGAGTTCAGACACCCAAGCATTTAAAGAAGATTATGTTTAGAAATAATTGTTGAAACATGGTGATTGTAATATTCAGGATGAGCATCCGAGACCAGACACCCAAGCATTTAAAGAAGATTATGTTTAGAAATAATTGTTGAAACATGGTGATTGTAATATTCAAGATGAGCATCCGAGTCCAGACACCCAAGCATTTAAAGAAGATTATGTTTAGAAATAATTGTGGAAACATGGTGATTGTAATATTCAAGATGAGCATCCGAGACCAGACACCCAAGCATTTAAAGAAGATTATGTTTAGAAATAATTGTGGAAACATGGTGATTGTAATATTCAAGATGAGCATCCGAGTCCAGACACCCAAGCATTTAAAGAAGATTATGTTTAGAAATAATTGTTGAAACATGGTGATTGTAATATTCAAGATGAGCATCCGAGTTCAGACACCCAAGCATTTAAAGTAGATTATGTTTAGAAATAATTGTGGAAACATGGTGATTGTAATATTCAAGATGAGCATCCGAGTGCAGACACCCAAGCATTTAAAGAAGATTATGTTTAGAAATAGTGCTGGAAAACATGGTGATTGTATAATATTCAAGATGAGCATCCGAGTTCAGACACCAGCATTTAAAAGAAGATGTGGCTCAGTGCTGGAAAACATGGTGATTGTAATGATATTTACAAAGATGAGCATCATGATCCAGACACCCAAGCATTTAAAGAAGATTATGTTTAGAAATAATTGTGGAAACATGGTACGTTGTAATATTCAAGATGAGCATCCGAGTCCAGACACCCAAGCATTTAAAGAAGATTATGTTTAGAAATAATTGTGAAACATGGTGATTATAATATTTAAGATGAGCATCCAGGTCCAGACACCCCAAGCATTTAAAGAAGATTATGTTTAGAAATAATTGTGGAAACATGGTGAGGTTATAATATTCAAGATGAGCATCCGAGTCCAGACACCAAAACATTTAAAAGAAGATTATGTTTAGAAATAATTGTTGAAACATGGTGATTACATAATATTCAAGAATGAGCATCAGAGTTCAGACTTGCCAAGCATTTAAAGTAGATTATGTTTAGAAATAATTGTGGAAACATGAGTGATTGCATATGGTAGTGACTGAATGAGCATCAGTCCAGACACTTGCCAAGCATTTAAAGAAGATTATGTTTAGAAATAATTGTGGAAACATGGTGATTGTAATATCAATGGCTTCAAATGAAACATCCGAGTTCAGACACCCAAGCATTTAAAGATTATGTTTAGAAATAATTGTGGAAACATGGTGGGTGTAATATTAAAGATGAGCATCGAGTTCAGACACCCAAGCATTTAAAGAAGATTATGTTTAGAAATAATTGTGGAAACATGGTGATTGTAATATTCAAGATAGGCATACGAGATAGACACTAAAGCATTTAATTATGTTTAGAAGGCAATAATTGTGGAAACATGGTGATTGTAATATTCAAGATGAGCATCCGAGTTCAGACACCCAAGCATTTAAGGGTGTGTTTAGAAATAATTGTGGAAACATGGTGATTGTAATATTCAAGATGAGCATCCGAGTTCAGACACCCAAGCATTTAAAGAAGATTATGTTTAGAAATAATTGTGGAAACATGGTGATTGGCAATATTCAAGATGAGCATCCCAAGTTCAGACACCCAAGCATTTAAAAGAAGATTATGTTTAGAAATAATTGTGGTGGTGATTGTAATATTCAGATGAGCATCCGAGGTCGAACTGCCAACATTTAAAGGGTGTAACAGAAATAGTTGTTGAAACATGGTGATTGTAATATTCAAGATGAGCATCCAGGTCCAGACACCCAAACATTTAAAGAAGATTATGTTTAGAAATAATTGTGGAAACATGGTGATGTATTCAGGATGAGCATCGGAGTCCAGACACCCAAGCATTTAAAGAAGATTATGTTTAGAAATAATTGTTGAAACATGGTAGGTGTAATATTTGTCAAGATGAGCATCCGAGACCAGACACCCAAGCATTTAAAAGATTATGTTTAGAAATAATTGTGGAAACATGGAAGGTGATTGTAATATTGAATGAAGAGCATCCGATTGAACACTGACATTTTAAAAGAAGATTATGTTTAAAAATAATTGTTGAAACATGGTGATTACATAATATTTTCAAGATGAGCATCGAATTCGAACTTCAAGCATTTAAAGAAGATTAAGTTTAGAAATAATTGTGGAAACATGGTGATTGTAATATTCAAGATGAGCATCCGAGTCCAGACACCTAAGCATTTAAAGAAGATTATGTTTTAGAAATAATTGTTGAAACATGGTGATTGTAATATTCAAGATGAGCATCCGAGTTCAGACACCCAAGCATTTAAAGAAGATTATGTTTAGAAATAATTGTTGCAAACATGGTGATTGTAATATTCAGGATGAGCATCCGAGACCAGACACCCAAGCATTTAAAGATTATGTTTAGAAATAATTGTTGAAACATGGTGATTGTAATATTCAAGATGAGCATCCGAGTCCAGACACCCAAGCATTTAAAGAAGATTATGTTTAGAAATAATTGTGGAAACATGGTGATTGTAATATTCAAGATGAGCATCCGAGACCAGACACCCAAGCATTTAAAGAAGATTATGTTCTAGAAATAATTGTGGAAACATGGTGATTGTAATATTCAAGATGAGCATCCGAGTCCAGACACCCAAGCATTTAAAGAAGATTATGTTTAGAAATAATTGTTGAAACATGGTGATTGTAATATTCAAGATGAGCATCCGAGTTCAGACACCCAAGCATTTAAAGTAGATTATGTTTAGAAATAATTGTGGAAACATGGTGATTGTAATATTCAAGATGAGCATCCGAGTTCAGACACCCAAGCATTTAAAGAAGATTATGTTTAGAAATAATTGTGGAAACATGGTGATTGTAATATTCAAGATGAGCATCCGAGTTCAGACACCCAAGCATTTAAAGAAGATTATGTTTAGAAATAATTGTGGAAACATGGTGATTGTAATATTCAAGATGAGCATCCGAGTCCAGACACCCAAGCATTTAAAGAAGATTATGTTTAGAAATAATTGTGGAAACATGGTGATTGTAATATTCAAGATGAGCATCCCAGTCCAGACACCCAAGCATTTAAAGAAGATTGTTGGCTTAGAAATAATTGTGGAAACATGGTGATTGTAATATTCAAGATGAGCATCCGAGTCCAGACACCCAAGCATTTAAAGAAGATTATGTTTAGAAATAATTGTTGAAACATGGTGATTGTAATATTCAAGATGAGCATCCGAGTCCAGACACCCAAGTATTTAAAGAAGATTATGTTTAGAAATAATTGTTGAAACATGGTGATTGTATTATTCAAGATGAGCATCCGAGTTCAGACACCCAAGCATTTAAAGTAGATTATGTTTAGAAATAATTGTGGAAACATGGTGATTGTAATATTCAAGATGAGCATCCGAGTCCAGACACCCAAGCATTTAAAGAAGATTATGTTTAAAGAAATAATTGTGGAAAGATGGTGATTGTAATATTCAAGATGAGCATCCCAGTTCAGACACCCAAGCATTTAAAGAAGATTATGTTTAGAAATAATTGTTGAAACATGGTGGATTGTAATATTCAAGATGAGCATCCGAGTCCAGACACCCAAGCATTTAAAGAAGATTATGTTTAGAAATAATTGTTGAAACATGGTGATTGGAATATTCAAGATGAGCATCCGAGTCTTCAGACACCCAAGCATTTAAAGAAGATTATGTTTAGAAATAATTGTTGAAACATGGTGATTGTAATATTCAGGATGACATCCCATATCAGACACCCAAGCATTTAAAGAAGATTATGTTTAGAAATAATTGTTGAAACATGGTGATTGTAATATTCTATGATGAGCATCCGAGTCCAGACACTCCAAGCATTTAAAGAAGATTATGTTTAGAAATAATTGTGGAAACATGGTGATTGTAATATTCAAGATGAGCATCCGAGACCAGACACCTAAGCATTTAAAGAAGATTATGCTTAGAAATAATTGTGGAAACATGGTGATTGTAATATTCAAGATGAGCATCCGAGTCCAGACACCCAAGCATTTAAAGAAGATTATGTTTAGAAATAATTGTTGAAACATGGTGATTGTAATATTCAAGATGAGCATCCGAGTTCAGACTCAAGCATTTAAAGTAGATTATGTTTAGAAATAATTGTGGAAACATGGTGATTGTAATATTCAAGATGAGCATCCGAGTTCAGACACCTAAGCATTTAAAGAAGATTATGTTTAGAAATAATTGTGGAAACATGGTGATTGTAATATTCAAGATGAGCATCCGAGACCAGACACCCAAGCATTTAAAGAAGATATGTTTATAGAAATAATTGTGGAAACATGGTGATTGTAATATTCAAGATGAGCATCCGAGTCCAGACACCCAAGCATTTAAAGAAGATTATGTTTAGAAATAATTGTTGAAACATGGTGATTGTAATATTCAAGATGAGCATCCGGAAGTTCAGACACCCAAGCATTTAAAGTAGATTATGTTTAGAAATAATTGTGGAAACATGGTGATTGTAATATTCAAGATGAGCATCCGAGTTCAGACACCCAAGCATTTAAAGAAGATTATGTTTAGAAATAATTTGTGGAAACATGGTGATTGTAATATTCAAGATACGGAGCATCCGAGTTCAGACACCCAAGCATTTAAAGAAGATTATGTTTAGAAATAATTGGAAACATGGTGATTGTGGTTCAAGATGAGCATCCGAGTCCAGACACCCAAGCATTTAAAGAAGATTATGTTTAGAAATAATTGTGGAAACATGCAGATTGTAAGTTATTCAAGATGAGCATCCGAGTCCAGACACCCAAGCATTTAAAGAAGATTATGTTTAGAAATAATTAGAAACATGGTGATTGTAATATTCAAGATGAGCATCCGAGTCCAGACACCCAAGCATTTAAAGAAGATTATGTTTAGAAATAATTGTTGAAACATGGTGATTGTAATATTCAAGATGAGCATCCGAGTCCAGACACCTAAGCATTTAAAGAAGATTATGTTTAGAAATAATTGCTGAAACATGGTGATTGTAATATTCAAGATGAGCATCCGAGTTCTAGACACCCAAGCATTTAAAGTAGATTATGTTTAGAAATAATTGTGGAAACATGGTGATTGTAATATTCAAGATGAGCATCCGAGTCCAGACACCCAAGTATTTGTACAAAGATTATGTTTAGAACAATTGTGGAAAGATGGTGATTGTAATATTCAAGATGAGATCCGAGTTCCGTAGATGACCAACCATTTAAAGAAGATTATGTTTAGAAATAATTGGTGGGAATATTATGACGGTAATATTCAAGATGAGCATCCGAGTTCAGACACCCAAGCATTTAAAGAAGATTATGTTTAGAAATAATTGTGGAAACATGGTGATTGTAATATTCAAGATGAGCATCCGAGACCAGACACTCAAGCATTTAAAGAAGATTATGTTTAGAAATAATTGTGGAAACATGGTGATTGTAATATTCAAGATGAGCATCCGAGTTCAGACACCCAAGCATTTAAAGAAGATTATGTTTAGAAATAATTGTGGAAACATGAAGATTGTAATATTCAAGATGAGCATCCGAGTCCAGACACCCAAGCATTTAAAGAAGATTATGTTTAGAAATAATTGTGGAAACACAGATTAAGAATATTCAAGATGAGCATCCGAGTCCAGACACCCAAGCATTTAAAGAAGATTATGTTTAGAAATACTTGTGGAAACATGGTGATTGTAATATTCAAGATGAGCATCCGAGTTCAGACACCCAAGCATTTAAAGAAGATTATGTTTAGAAATAATTGTGGAAACATGGTGATTGTAATATTCAAGATGAGCATCCGAGTTCAGACACCCAAGCATTTAAAGAAGATTATGTTTAGAAAATAATTGTGGAAACATGGTGATTGTAATATTCAAGATGAGCATCCAGTCCAGACACCTAAGCATTTAAAGAAGATTATGTTTAGGAAATAATTGTGGAAACATGGTGATTGTAATATTCAAGATGAGCATCCGAGTCCAGACACCCAAGCATTTAAAGAAGATTATGTTTATAAATAATTGTGGAAACAGGTGATGATTGTAATATTCAACATTATTACATCCCAGTTCACACCCAAGCATTTAAAGAAGATTATGTTTAGAAATAATTGTTGAAACATGGTGATTGTAATATTCAAGATGACATCCAGTCCAGACACCCAAGCATTTAAAGAAGATTATGTTTAGAAATAATTGTTGAAACATGGTGATTGTAATATTCAAGATGAGCATCCCAGTTCAGACACCCAAGCATTTAAAGAAGATTATGCTTGGAAATACTGTTGTTGAAACATGGTGATTGTAATATTCAAGATGAGCATCCGAGTTCAGACACCCAAGCATTGTAAAGAAGATTATATTTTAGAACAATTGTTGAAACATGGTGATTGTAATATTCAAGAGAGCATCCGAGTCCAGGACAATCTACATGCATTTAAAGAAGAGATTATGTTTAGAAACAATTGAAACATGGGGTGATTAAGAATGGATGTCTAAGATGAGCATCCGAGTCCAGACACCCAAGCATTTAAAGAAGATTATGTTTAGAAATAATTAGAAATATATGATTGTACTATTAAAGACAGCATCCGAGTCCAGACACCCAAGCATTTAAAGAAGATTATGTTTAGAAATAATTGTGGAAAACATGGTGATTGTAATATTCGGAAGATGAAGTTGTGATCCGAGTCCAGACAACCAAGCATTTCTAAAGAAGATTATGTATTTAGAAAAATAACACAGGTGGTTACAATAGATTGTAATATTCAAGATGAGCATCCAGTCCAGACACCCAAGCATTTAAAGAAGATTATGTTTAGAATAATTGTGGAAACATGGTGATTGGTAAGATTGGGATATTAATCCGAGTCCAGACACCCAAGCATTTAAAGAAGATTATGTTTAGAAATAATTGTGGAAACATGGTGATTGTAATATTCAAGATGAGCATCCGAGTCCACACCTGGCAGACAAAAGGAAGATTATGTTTAGAAATAATTGTGAAACATGGTGATTTCAATATTCAACATGAGCATCCGAGTCCAGACACCCAAGCATTAAAAGAAGATTAAGGTTTTAGAAATACTGTGAACACATGGTGATTGAAGAATTAAGATATGATCCGAGTCCAGATACAAGCATTTAAAGAAGATTATGTTTAGAAATAATGGGAAACATGGTGATTGTAATATTCAAGATGTTGGCATCCCAGTCCAGACACTCCAAGCATTTAAAGAAGATTATACAAAGTTAGAAATAATTGTGGAAACATGGTGATTGTAATATTCAAGATGAGCATCCGAGTTCAGACACCCAAGCATTTCTCTGGAAAGAAGATTATGTTTAGAAATAATTGTGGAAACATGGTGATTGTAATATTCAAGATTATGAGCATCCTAGTCCAGGACACAAGCATTTGGAAGATTGCAGGTTAGTAGAAATAATTGTGGAAACATGGTGATTGTAATATTCAAGATGGTTATCCCAGTTCAGACACCCAAGTAATAAAGAAGATTATGTTTAGAAATAATTGTAAACATGGTGATTGGTAATATTCAGACATTGAGCAGATCCAGTCCAGACACCCAAGCAGCATTTAAAAGAAGATTATGTTTAGAAATAATTGTGAAAACATGGTGATTAAATATTCAAGATGAGCATCCCAGTCCAGACACCTGCCATTTAAAGAAGAGTTTATGTTTAGAAATAATTGTGGAAACATGGTGATTGTAATATTCAAGATGGTACATCCCAGAGTCCAGACAACTTCAAGCATTTAAAGAAGATTATGTTTAGAAATAATTGTTGAAACATGGTGATTGTAATATTCATAAAGATGAGCATCCCAGTCCAGGACACCCAAAGCATTTAAAGAAGATTATGTTTAGAAATAATTGTTGAAATATGGTGATTGTAATATTCACAGAAGATGAGCATCCGAGTTCAGACACCTAAGCATTTAAAGTGATTATGTTTAGAAATAATTGTGGAAACATGGTGATTGTAATATTCAAGATGAGCATCCGAGTCCACGTCCCCAAGCATTTAAAGAAGATTATGTTTAGAAATAATTGTGGAAAGATGGTGATTGTAATATTCAAGATGAGCATCCGAGTTCAGACACCCAACCATTTAAAGAAGATTATGTTTAAATAATTGTGGAAACATGGTGATTGGAATATTCAAGATGAGCATCCGAGTTCAGATACCCACATTTAAAGAAGATTATGTTTAGAAATAATTGTAGAAACACAGAACAATATTCAAGATGAGCATCCGAGACCAGACACCCAAGCATTTAAAGAAGATTATGTTTAGAAATAATTGTGAAATGTGGTGATTGTAATATTCGAAGATGAGCATCCAAGTCTAATACCCAAGCATTTAAAGAAGATGTTTAGAAATAATTTGGAAACATGGTGATTGTAATATTCAAAGATGAGCATCCCAGGCCCAGACACCCAAGCATTTAAAGAAGATTATGTTTAGGAAATAATTGTGGGAAATACAGTGTGATTGTAATATTCAAGATGACATCCCAGTCCAGACACCCAAGCATTTAAGAAAGAAGATTATGTTTAGAAATAATGGGAAACAGGCATTGTAATATTCAAGAGATGAGCATCCGAGTTCAGACACCCAAGCATTTAAAAGAAGATTATGTTTAGAAATAATTTAGAAACATGGTGATTGTAATATTCAAGATGAGCATCCCGAGTTCAGACACCCAAGCATTTAAAGAAGATTATGTTTAGAAATAATTGCAGAAACATGGTGATTGTAATATTCAAGATTATACATCCGAGTTCAGACACCGCACAAGAAGATTATATTTAGAAATAATTGTTGAAACATGCAGGATTGTAATATTCAAGATGAGCATCCCATTCAGACACCCAAGCATTTAAAGAAGATTATGTTTAGAAATAATTGTTGAAACATAGTGATTGTAATATTCAAGATTGTTGCATCCGAGTCCATTTCATCCAAGCATTTAAAGAAGTTATCAGGTTTTTTTAGAAATAATTGTGGAAACATGGTGATTGTATTAAAAGAGGATGGCATCCTAATTCAAAAGATGACTCAAAGGCTTGTAAAGAAGATTATGTTTAGGAAATAATAGTGGAAACATGGTGATTGTAATATTCCCAAGAGTTGTTGCATCCGAGTCCAGACACCAAGCATTTAGTTACAAAGATTGTGTTTAGAAATAATTAGAAACATGGTGATTGTAATATTCAAGATGAGCATCCGAGTCCAGACACCCAAGCATTTAAAGAAGATTTCATGTTTAGAAATAATTGTGGAAACATGGTGATTGTAATATCTGCATTGAGCAATCCGAGTCCAGACACCCAAGCATTTAAAGAAGATTATGTTTAGAAATAATTGTGGAAACATGCAGGGATTGTAATATTCAAGAGAGCAATCCGAGTCCAGACACCCAAGCATTTAAAGAAGATTATGTTTAGAAATAATTGTGGAAACATGGTGATTGTAATATTCAAGATGAGCATCCGAGTCCAGATAATAAGTAAAGGATTAAGTAAAGAAGATTATGTTTAGAAATAATTGTAAAACATGGTGATTGTAATGTATTCAAGATTACATCCCAGTCCAGACACCCAAGACATTTAAAAGAAGATTATGTTTAGAAATAATTGTAAAACATGGTGATTGTAATATTCAAGATGAGCATCCGAAAGCCTGTCACCCAAGCATTTAAAGAAGATTATGTTTAGAAATATCAGAAACATGGTGATTGGCATTATTCAGATAATAACCTGAGTCCAGACACTCAAGCATTTAAAGAAGATTATGCTTAGAAATAATTGTGAAATATGAAGATTGTAATATTCAAGATGAGCATCCGAGTCCAGACAACGTTACATTTAAAGAAGATTATGTGTTTAGAAATATACCTGTGGAACATGGTGATTGTAATATTCAAGATGAGCATCCGAGTTCCAGACAATCTTGCTATCATTTAAAAAGAAGATTACATGTTTAGAAATAATCGTGGAAACATGGTGATTGTAATATTCAAGATGAGCATCCGAGTCCACACCCAAGCATTTAAAGAAGATTATGTTTAGAAATAATTTAGGAATACAAGAGATTGTAATATTCAAGATGAGCATCCGAGTCCATATTGACCCAAGCATTTAAAGAAGATTATGTTTAGGAAATAATTGTGGAAACATGGTGATTGCAAGACCATGGATGAGCATCCGAGTCCAGATACACAAGCATTTAAAGAAGATTATGTTTAGAAATAATTGTGGAAACATGGTGATTGTAATATTCAAGATGAGCATCCGAGTCCAGACACCCAAGCATTTAAAGAAGATTATGTTTAGAAATAATTGTGGAAACATGGTGATTGTAATATTCAAGATGAGCATCCGAGTTCAGACACCCAAGCATTTAAAGAAGATTATGTTTAGAAATAATTGTTGAAACATGGTGATTGTAATATTCAAGATGAGCATCCGAGTTCAGACACCCAAGCATTTAAAGAAGATTATGTTTAGAAATAATTGTGGAAACATGGTGATTGTAATATTCAAGATGAGCATCCGAGTCCAGACACCCAAGCATTTAAAGAAGATTATGTTTAGAAATAATTGTGGAAACATGGTGATTGTAATATTCAAGATGAGCATCCGAGTCCAGACACCCAAGCATTTAAAGAAGATTATGTTTAGAAATAATTGTGGAAACATGGTGATTGTAATATTCAAGATGAGCATCCGAGTCCAGATACCCAAGCATTTAAAGAAGATTATGTTTAGAAATAATTGTGGAAACATGGTGATTGTAATATTCAAGATGAGCATCCGAGTCCAGATACCCAAGCATTTAAAGAAGTTTATGTTTAGAAATAATTGTTGAAACATGGTGATTGTAATATTCAAGATGAGCATCCGAGTCCAGACACCCAAGCATTTAAAGAAGATTATGTTTAGAAATAATTGTGGAAACATGGTGATTGTAATATTCAAGATGAGCATCCGAGTCCAGATACCCAAGCATTTAAAGAAGATTATGTTTAGAAATAATTGTGGAAACATGGTGATTGTAATATTCAAGATGAGCATCCGAGTCCAGACACCCAAGCATTTAAAGAAGATTATGTTTAGAAATAATTGTGGAAACATGGTGATTGTAATATTCAAGATGAGCATCCGAGTTCAGACACCCAAGCATTTAAAGAAGATTATGTTTAGAAATAATTGTGGAAACATGGTGATTGTAATATTCAAGATGAGCATCCGAGTTCAGACACCCAAGCATTTAAAGAAGATTATGTTTAGAAATAATTGTTGAAACATGGTGATTGTAATATTCAAGATGAGCATCCGAGTCCAGACACCCAAGCATTTAAAGAAGATTATGTTTAGAAATAATTGTTGAAACATGGTGATTGTAATATTCAAGATGAGCATCCGAGTCCAGACACACAAGCATTTAAAGAAGATTATGTTTAGAAATAATTGTGGAAACATGGTGATTGTAATATTCAAGATGAGCATCCGAGTCCAGATACCCAAGCATTTAAAGAAGATTATGTTTAGAAATAATTGTGGAAACATGGTGATTGTAATATTCAAGATGAGCATCCGAGTCCAGACACCCAAGCATTTAAAGAAGATTATGTTTAGAAATAATTGTGGAAACATGGTGATTGTAATATTCAAGATGAGCATCCGAGTTCAGACACCCAAGCATTTAAAGAAGATTATGTTTAGAAATAATTGTGGAAACATGGTGATTGTAATATTCAAGATGAGCATCCGAGTCCAGATACACAAGCATTTAAAGAAGATTATGTTTAGAAATAATTGTGGAAACATGGTGATTGTAATATTCAAGATGAGCATCCGAGTCCAGATACCCAAGCATTTAAAGAAGATTATGTTTAGAAATAATTGTTGAAACATGGTGATTGTAATATTCAAGATGAGCATCCGAGTCCAGACACCCAAGCATTTAAAGAATATTATGTTTAGAAATAATTGTGGAAACATGGTGATTGTAATATTCAAGATGAGCATCCGAGTCCAGACACCCAAGCATTTAAAGAAGATTATGTTTAGAAATAATTGTGGAAACATGGTGATTGTAATATTCAAGATGAGCATCCGAGTCCAGACACCCAAGCATTTAAAGAAGATTATGTTTAGAAATAATTGTGGAAACATGGTGATTGTAATATTCAAGATGAGCATCCGAGTCCAGATACCCAAGCATTTAAAGAAGATTATGTTTAGAAATAATTGTGGAAAAATGGTGATTGTAATATTCAAGATGAGCATCCGAGTCCAGACACCCAAGCATTTAAAGAAGATTATGTTTAGAAATAATTGTTGAAACATGGTGATTGTAATATTCAAGATGAGCATCCGAGTCCAGACACCCAAGCATTTAAAGAAGATTATGTTTAGAAATAATTGTGGAAACATGGTGATTGTAATATTCAAGATGAGCATCCGAGTCCAGACACCCAAGCATTTAAAGAAGATTATGTTTAGAAATAATTGTGGAAACATGGTGATTGTAATATTCAAGATGAGCATCCGAGTCCAGACACCCAAGCATTTAAAGATGATTATATTTAGAAATAATTGTGGAAACATGGTGATTGTAATATTCAAGATGAGCATCCGAGTCCAGATACCCATGCATTTAAAGAAGATTATGTTTAGAAATAATTGTGGAAACATGGTGATTGTAATATTCAAGATGAGCATCCGAGTTCAGACACCTAAGCATTTAAAGAAGATTATGTTTAGAAATAATTGTTGAAACATGGTGATTGTAATATTCAAGATGAGCATCCGAGTCCAGACACCCAAGCATTTAAAGAAGATTATGTTTAGAAATAATTGTGGAAACATGGTGATTGTAATATTCAAGATGAGCATCCGAGTCCAGACACCCAAGCATTTAAAGAAGATTATGTTTAGAAATAATTGTGGAAACATGGTGATTGTAATATTCAAGATGAGCATCCGAGTTCAGACACCCAAGCATTTAAAGAAGATTATGTTTAGAAATACTGTGGAAACATGGTGATTGTAATATTCAAGATGAGCATCCGAGTCCAGATACTCTGCCATTTAAAGAAGATTATGTTTAGAAATAATTGTGGAAACATGGTGATTGTAATATTCAAGATGAGTATATCCGAGTCCAGACACCTAAGCATTTAAAGAAGATTATGCTTAGAAATAATTGTGGAAACATGGTGATTGTAATATTCAAGATGAGCATCCGAGTCCAGATACCCAAGCATTTAAAGATGATTATGTTTAGAAATAATTGTGGAAACATGGTGATTGTAATATTCAAGATGAGCATCCGAGTTCAGACACCCAAGCATTTAAAGAAGATTATGTTTAGAAATAATTGTTGAAACATGGTGATTGTAATATTCAAGATGAGCATCCGAGTCCAGACACCCAAGCATTTCTTAAAGAAGATTATGTTTAGAAATAATTGTGGAAACATGGTGATTGTACATTCAAGATGAGCATCCGAGTTCAGACACCCAAGCATTTAAAGAAGATTATGTTTAGAAATAATTGTTGAAACATGGTGATTGTAATATTCAAGATGAGCATCCGAGTCCAGATACCCAAGCATTTAAAGAAGATTAAGTGTTTAGAAATAATTGTGGAAACATGGTGATTGTAATATTCAAGATGAGCATCCGAGTTCAGACACCCAAGCATTTAAAGAAGATTATGTTTAGAAATAATTGTTGAAACATGGTGATTGTAATATTCAAGATGAGCATCCGAGTCCAGACACCCAAGCATTTAAAGAAGATTATGTTTAGAAATAATTGAAACATGGTGATTGTAATATTCAAGATGAGCATCCGAGTCCAGATACCCAAGCATTTAAAGAAGATTATGTTTAGAACAATTGTGGAAACATGGTGATTGTAATATTTAAGATGAGCATCCGAGTTCAGATAACTCAAGCATTTAAAGAAGATTATGTTTAGAAATAATTGTTGAAACATGGTGATTGTAATACCTACATGAGCATCCGAGTCCAGACACCCAAGCATTTAAAGAAGATTATGTTTAGAAATAATTGTGGTGCATGGTGATTGTAATATTCAAGATGAGCATCCGAGTCCAGATACCCAAGCATTTAAAGAAGATTATGTTTAGAAATAATTGTGGAAACATGGTGATTGTAATATTCAAGATGAGCATCCGAGTTCAGACACCAAGCATTTAAAGAAGATTATGTTTAGAAATAATTGTTGAAACATGGTGATTGTAATATTCAAGATGAGCATCCGAGTCCAGACACTCAAGCATTTAAAGAAGATTATGTTTAGAAATAATTGTGGAAACATGGTGATTGTAATATTCAAGATGAGCATCCGAGTCTAGACACCTCAAGCATTTAAAGAAGATTATGTTTAGAAATAATTGTGGAAACATGGTGATTGTAATATTCAAGATGAGCATCCGAGTTCAGACACCCAAGCATTTAAAGAAGATTATGTTTAGAAATAATTGTTGAAACATGGTGATTGTAATATTCAAGATGAGCATCCGAGTCCAGACACCCAAGCATTTAAAGAAGATTATGTTTAGAAATAATTGTGGAAACATGGTGATTGTAATATTCAAGATGAGCATCCGAGTCCAGATACCCAAGCATTTAAAGAAGATTATGTTTAGAAATAATTGTGGAAACATGGTGATTGTAATATTCAAGATGAGCATCCGAGTCCAGACACCCAAGCATTTAAAGAAGATTATGTTTAGAAATAATTGTTGAAACACAAGATTGTAATATTCAAGATGAGCATCCGAGTCCAGACACCCAAGCATTTAAAGAAGATTATGTTTAGAAATAATTGTGGAAACATGGTGATTGTAATATTCAAGATGAGCATCCGAGTTCAGACACCCAAGCATTTAAAGAAGATTATGTTTAGAAATAATTGTTGAAACATGGTGATTGTAATATTCATGATGAGCATCCGAGTCCAGACACCCAAGCATTTAAAGAAGATTATGTTTAGAAATAATTGTGGAAACATGGTGATTGTAATATTCAAGATGAGCATCCGAGTCCAGATACCAAAGCATTTAAAGAAGATTATGTTTAGAAATAATTGTGGAAACATGGTGATTGTATTATTCAAGATGAGCATCCGAGTCCAGATACCAAGTATTTAAAGAAGATTATGTTTAGAAATAATTGTGGGAAACATGGTGATTGTAATATTCAAGATGAGCATCCGAGTTCAGACACCTCCAAGCATTTAAAGAAGATTATGTTTAGAAATAATTGTGGAAACATGGTGATTGTAATATTCAAGATGAGCATCCGGAACCAGACACCCAAGCATTTAAAGAAGATTATGTTTAGAAATAATTGTGGAAACATGGTGATTGTAATATTCAAGATGAGCATCCGAGTCCAGACACCCAAGCATTTAAAGAAGATTATGTTTAGAAATAATTGTGGAAACATGGTGATTGTAATATTCAAGATGAGCATCCGAGTCCAGACACCTAAGCATTTAAAGAAGATTATGTTTAGAAATAATTGTGGAAACATGGTGATTGTAATATTCAAGATGAGCATCCGAGTTCAGACACCCAAGCATTTAAAGAAGATTATGTTTAGAAATAATTGTTGAAACATGGTGATTGTAATATTCAAGATGAGCATCCGAGTCCAGACACCCAAGCATTTAAAGAAGATTATGTTTAGAAATAATTGTGGAAACATGGTGATTGTAATATTCAAGATGAGCATCCGAGTCCAGATACCCAAGCATTTAAAGAAGATTATGTTTAGAAATAATTGTGGAAACATGGTGATTGTAATATTCAAGATGAGCATCCGAGTCCAGATACCCAAGCATTTAAAGAAGATTATGTTTAGAAATAATTGTGGAAACATGGTGATTGTAATATTCAAGATGAGCATCCGAGTTCAGACACCCAAGCATTTAAAGAAGATTATGTTTAGAAATAATTGTGGAAACATGGTGATTGTAATATTCAAGATGAGCATCCGAGTCCAGACACCCAAGCATTTAAAGAAGATTATGTTTAGAAATAATTGTGGAAACATGGTGATTGTAATATCTAAGATGAGCATCCGAGTCCAGACACCCAAGCATTTAAAGAAGATTATGTTTAGAAATAATTGTGGAAACATGGTGATTGTAATATTCAAGATGAGCATCCGAGTCCAGACACCCAAGCATTTAAAGAAGATTATGTTTAGAAATAATTGTGGAAACATGGTGATTGTAATATTCAAGATGAGCATCCGAGTCCAGACACCCAAGCATTTAAAGAAGATTAAGTTTAGAAATAATTGTGGAAACATGGTGATTGTAATATTCAAGATGAGCATCCGAGTCCAGACACCCAAGCATTTAAAGAAGATTATGTTTAGAAATACCGGAAACATGGTGATTGTAATATTCAAGATGAGCATCCGAGACCAGACACCCAAGCATTTAAAGAAGATTATGTTTAGAAATAATTGTGGAAACATGGTGATTGTAATATTCAAGATGAGCATCCGAGAAATCCAGATACCCAAGCATTTAAAGAAGATTATGTTTAGAAATAATTGTGGAAACATGGTGATTGTAATATTCAAGATGAGCATCCAGTCCAGACACCCAAGCATTTAAAGAAGATTATGTTTAGAAATAATTGTGGAAACATGGTGATTGTAATATCTGGCATGAGCATCCGAGTTCAGACACCCAAGCATTTAAAGAAGATTATGTTTAGAAATAATTGTTGAAACATGGTGATTGTAATATTCAAGATGAGCATCCGAGTCCAGACACCTAAGCATTTAAAGAAGATTATGTTTAGAAATAATTGTGGAAACATGGTGATTGTAATATTCAAGATGAGCATCCGAGTTCAGACACCCAAGCATTTAAAGAAGATTATGTTTAGAAATAATTGTGGAAACATGGTGATTGTATGTTCAAGATGAGCATCCGAGTCCAGATACCCAAGCATTTAAAGAAGATTATGTTTAGAAATAATTGTGGAAACATGGTGATTGTAATATTCAAGATGAGCATCCGAGTTCAGACACCCAAGCATTTAAAGAAGATTATGTTTAGAAATAATTGTTGAAACATGGTGATTGTAATATTCAAGATGAGCATCCGAGTCCAGACACCTAAGCATTTAAAGAAGATTATGTTTAGAACAATTGTGGAAACATGGTGATTGTAATATTCAAGATGAGCATCCGAGTTCAGACACCCAAGCATTTAAAGAAGATTATTATGTTTAGAACAATTGTTGAAACATGGTGATTGTAATATTCAAGATGAGCATCCGAGTCCAGATACCCAAGCATTTAAAGAAGATTATGTTTAGAAATAATTGTGGAAACATGGTGATTGCAATATCTAAGATGAGCATCCGAGTTCAGATGACTCAAGCATTTAAAGAAGATTATGTTTAGAAATAATTGTTGAAACATGGTGATTGTAATATTCAAGATGAGCATCCGAGTCCAGACACCCAAGCATTTAAAGAAGATTATGTTTAGAAATAATTGTGGAAACATGGTGATTGTAATATTCAAGATGAGCATCCGAGTCCAGATACCCAAGCATTTAAAGAAGATTATGTTTAGAAATAATTGTGGAAACATGGTGATTGTAATATTCAAGATGAGCATCCGAGTTCAGACACCCAAGCATTTAAAGAAGATTATGTTTAGAAATAATTGTTGAAACATGGTGATTGTAATATTCAAGATGAGCATCCGAGTCCAGACACCCAAGCATTTAAAGAAGATTATGTTTAGAAATAATTGTGGAAACATGGTGATTGTAATATTCAAGATGAGCATCCGAGTCCAGATACCCAAGCATTTAAAGAAGATTATGTTTAGAAATAATTGTGGAAACATGGTGATTGTAATATTCAAGATGAGCATCCGAGTTCAGACACCCAAGCATTTAAAGAAGATTATGTTTAGAAATAATTGTTGAAACATGGTGATTGTAATATTCAAAATGAGCATCCGAGTCCAGACACTCAAGTATTTAAAGAAGATTATGTTTAGAAATAATTGTGGAAACATGGTGATTGTAATATTCAAGATGAGCATCCGAGTCTGTGACACCCAAGCATTTAAAGAAGATTATGTTTAGAAATAATTGTGGAAACATGGTGATTGTAATATTCAAGATGAGCATCCGAGTTCAGACACCCAAGCATTTAAAGAAGATTATGTTTAGAAATAATTGTTGAAACATGGTGATTGTAATATTCAAGATGAGCATCCGAGTCCAGACACCCAAGCATTTAAAGAAGATTATGTTTAGAAATAATTGTGGAAACATGATTGTAATATTCAAGATGAGCATCCGAGTCCAGAGATACCCAAGCATTTAAAGAAGATTATGTTTAGAAATAATTGTGGAAACATGGTGATTGTAATATTCAAGATGAGCATCCGAGTCCAGACACCCAAGCATTTAAAGAAGATTATGTTTAGAAATAATTGTTGAAACATGGTGATTGTAATATTCAAGATGAGCATCCGAGTCCAGACACCCAAGTATTTAAAGAAGATTATGTTTAGAAATAATTGTGGAAACATGGTGATTGTAATATTCAAGATGAGCATCCGAGTTCAGACACCCAAGCATTTAAAGAAGATTATGTTTAGAAATAATTGTTGAAACATGGTGATTGTAATATTCAAGATGAGCATCCGAGTCCAGACACTCAAGCATTTAAAGAAGATTATGTTTAGAAATAATTGTGGAAACATGGTGATTGTAATATTCAAGATGAGCATCCGAGTCCAGATACCAAAGCATTTAAAGAAGATTATGTTTAGAAATAATTGTGGAAACATGGTGATTGTAATATTCAAGATGAGCATCCGAGTCCAGATACCCAAGCATTTAAAGAAGATTATGTTTAGAAATAATTGTGGAAACATGGTGATTGTAATATTCAAGATGAGCATCCGAGTTCAGACACCCAAGCATTTAAAGAAGATTATGTTTAGAAATAATTGTGGAAACATGGTGATTGTAATATTCAAGATGAGCATCCGAGTCCAGACACCCAAGCATTTAAAGAAGATTATGTTTTAGAAATAATTGTGGAAACATGGTGATTGTAATATTCAAGATGAGCATCCGAGTCCAGACACCCAAGCATTTAAAGAAGATTATGTTTAGAAATAATTGTGGAAACATGGTGATTGTAATATTCAAGATGAGCATCCGAGTCCAGACACCCAAGCATTTAAAGAAGATTATGTTTAGAAATAATTGTGGAAACATGGTGATTGTAATATTCAAGATGAGCATCCGAGTTCAGACACCCAAGCATTTAAAGAAGATTATGTTTAGAAATAATTGTTGAAACATGGTGATTGTAATATTCAAGATGAGCATCCGAGTCCAGACACCCAAGTATTTAAAGAAGATTATGTTTAGAAATAATTGTGGAAACATGGTGATTGTAATATTCAAGATGAGCATCCGAGTCCAGATACCTAAGCATTTAAAGAAGATTATGTTTAGAAATAATTGTGGAAACATGGTGATTGTAATATTCAAGATGAGCATCCGAGTCCAGATACCCAAGCATTTAAAGAAGATTATGTTTAGAAATAATTGTGGAAACATGGTGATTGTAATATTCAAGATGAGCATCCGAGTTCAGACACCTACATTTAAAGAAGATTATGTTTAGAAATAATTGTGGAAACATGGTGATTGTAATATTCAAGATGAGCATCCGAGTCCAGACACCCAAGCATTTAAAGAAGATTATGTTTAGAAATAATTGTGGAAACATGGTGATTGTAATATTCAAGATGAGCATCCGAGTCCAGACACCCAAGCATTTAAAGAAGATTATGTTTAGAAATAATTGTGGAAACATGGTGATTGTAATATTCAAGATGAGCATCCGAGTCCAGACACTCCAAGCATTTAAAGAAGATTATGTTTAGAACAATTGTGGAAACATGGTGATTGTAATATTCAAGATGAGCATCCGAGTCCAGACACCCAAGCATTTAAAGAAGATTAAGTTTAGAAATAATTGTGGAAACATGGTGATTGTACATTCAAGATGAGCATCCGAGTCCAGACACCCAAGCATTTAAAGAAGATTATGTTTAGAAATAATTGTGGAAACATGGTGATTGTAATATTCAAGATTGTTATCCGAGACCAGACACCCAAGCATTTAAAGAAGATTATGTTTAGAAATAATTGTGGAAACATGGTGATTGTAATATTCAAGATGAGCATCCGAGTCCAGATACCCAAGCATTTAAAGAAGATTATGTTTAGAAATAATTAGAAACATGGTGATTGTAATATTCAAGATGAGCATCCGAGTCCAGACACCTACATTTAAAATAGATTATGTTAGAAATACTGTGGAAACATGGTGATTGTAATATTCAAGATGAGCATCCGAGTTCAGACACCCAAGCATTTAAAGAAGATTATGTTTAGAATAATTGTTGAAACAAGGTGATTGTAATATTCAAGATGAGCATCCGAGTCCAGACACCCAAGCATTTAAAGAAGATTATGTTTAGAAATAATTGTGGAAACATGGTGATTGTAATATTCAAGATGAGCATCCGAGTTCAGACACTCAAGCATTTAAAGAAGATTATGTTTAGAAATAATTGGGAACATGGTGATTGTAATATTCAAGATGAGCATCCGAGTCCAGATACCCAAGCATTTAAAGAAGATTATGCTTAGAAATAATTGTGGAAACATGGTGATTGTAATATTCAAGATGAGCATCCGAGTTCAGACACCCAAGCATTTAAAGAAGATTATGTTTAGAAATAATTGTGGAAACATGGTGATTGTAATATTCAAGATGAGCATCCGAGTCCAGACACCCAAGCATTTAAAGAAGATTATGTTTAGAAATAATTGTGGAAACATGGTGATTGTAATATCGAAGATGAGCATCCGAGTTCAGACACCCAAGCATTTAAAGAAGATTATGTTTAGAAATAATTGTTGAAACATGGTGATTGTAATATTCAAGATGAGCATCCGAGTCCAGACACCCAAGCATTTAAAGAAGATTATGTTTAGAAATAATTGTGGAAACATGGTGATTGTAATATTCAAGATGAGCATCCGAGTTCAGACACCCAAGCATTTAAAGAAGATTATGTTTAGAAATAATTGTGGAAACATGGTGATTGTAATATTCAAGATGAGCATCCGAGTCCAGATACCTAAGCATTTAAAGAAGATTATGTTTAGAAATAATTGTGGAAACATGGTGATTGTAATATTCAAGATGAGCATCCTAGCCAGACACCCAAGCATTTAAAGAAGATTATGTTTAGAAATAATTGTGGAAACATGGTGATTGTAATATTCAAGATGAGCATCCGAGTCCAGACACCCAAGCATTTAAAGAAGATTATGTTTAGAAATAATTGTGGAAACATGGTGATTATAATATTCAAGATGAGCATCCGAGTCCAGACACCCAAGCATTTAAAGAAGATTATGTTTAGAAATAATTGTTGAAACATGGTGATTGTAATATTCAAGATGAGCATCCGAGTCCAGACACCCAAGCACATTGAAGAAGATTATGTTTAGAAATAATTGTGGAAACATGGTGATTGTAATATTCAAGATGAGCATCCGAGTCCAGACACCCAAGCATTTAAAGAAGATTATGTTTAGAAATAATTGTGGAAACATGGTGATTGTAATATTCAAGATGAGCTATTTAGTTCAGACACCTAAGCATTTAAAGAAGATTATGTTTAGAAATAATTGTGGAAACATGGTGATTGTAATATTCAAGATGAGCATCCGAGTTCAGACACCCAAGCATTTAAAGAAGATTATGCTTAGAAATACTGTGGAAACATGGTGATTGTAATATTCAAGATGAGCATCCGAGTCCAGACACCCAAGCATTTAAAGAAGATTATGTTTAGAAATACTGTGGAAACATGGTGATTGTAATATTCAAGATGAGCATCCGAGTCCAGACACTCAAGCATTTAAAGAAGATTATGTTTAGAAATAATTGTGGAAACATGGTGATTGTATTATTCAAGATGAGCATCCGAGTCCGTACAATCAAGCATTTAAAGAAGATTATGTTTAGAAATAATTGTGGAAACATGGTGATTGTAATATTCAAGATGAGCATCCGAGTCCAGACACCCAAGCATTTAAAGAAGATTATGTTTAGAAATAATTGTGGAAACATGGTGATTGTAATATTCAAGATGAGCATCCTAGTTCAGACACCCAAGCATTTAAAGATTATGTTTAGAAATAATTGTGGAAACATGGTGAGTTGTATTATTCAAGATGAGCATCCGAGTCCAGACACCCAAGCATTTAAAGAAGATTATGTTTAGAAATAATTGTGGGAACATGGTGATTGTAATATTCAAGATGAGCATCCGAGTTCAGACACCCAAGCATTTAAAGAAGATTATGTTTAGAAATAATTGTGGAAACATGGTGATTGTAATATTCAAGATGAGCATCCGAGTCCAGACACCCAAGCATTTAAAGAAGATTATGTTTAGAAATAATTGTGGAAACATGGTGATTGTAATATTCAAGATGAGCATCCGAGTTCAGACACCCAAGCATTTAAAGAAGATTATGTTTAGAAATAATTGTTGAAACATGTTGATTGTAATATTCAAGATGAGCATCCGAGTGCCCAGATGACCAAGCATTTAAAGAAGATTATGTTTAGAAATAATTGTGGAAACAAGTTATGATTGTAATATTCACAGCATCCGAGTTCAGACACCCAAGCATTTAAAGAAGATTATGCTTAGAAATAATTGTTGAAACATGGTGATTGTAATATTCAAGATGAGCATCCAGTTCAGACACCTAAGCATTTAAAGAAGATTATGTTTAGAAATAATTGTTGAAACATGGTGATTGTAATATTCAAGATGAGCATCCGAGTTCAGACACCCAAGCATTTAAAGAAGATTGTGTTTAGAAATAATTGTTGAAACATGGTGATTGTAATATTCAAGATGAGCATCCGAGTTCAGACACCCAAGCATTTAAAGAAGATTATGTTTGTAGGTCAATGTTGAAACATGGTGATTGTAATATTCAAGATGAGCATCCGAGTTCAGACACCCAAGCATTTAAAGAAGATTATGTTTAGAAATAATTGTTGAAACATGGTGATTGTAATATTCAAGATGAGCATCCGAGTTCAGACACCACATTGGAAGAAGATTATGTTTAGAAATAATTGTTGAAACATGGTGATTGTAATATTCAAGATGAGCATCCGAGTTCAGACACCCAAGCATTTAAAGAAGATTATGTTTAGAGAAATAATTGTTGAAACATGGTGATTGTAATATTCAAGATGAGCATCCGAGTTCAAACACCCAAGCATTTTAAAGAAGATTATGTTTAGAAATAATTGTTGAAACATGGTGGATTGTACATATTCAAGATGAGCATCCGAGTTCAGACACCCAAGCATTTAGAAGAAGATTATGTTTAGAAATAATTGTTGAAACATGGTGATTGTAATATTCAAGATGGAGCATCCGAGTTCAGACACCCAAGCATTTAAAGAAGATTATGTTTAGAAATAATTGTTGAAACATGGTGATTGTAATATTCAAGATGAGCATCCGAGTTCAGACACCCAAGCATTTAAAGATTATGTTTAGAAATAATTGTTGAAACATGGTGATTGTAATATTCAAGATGAGCATCCGAGTTCAGACACCCAAGCATTTAAAGAAGATTATGTTTAGAAATAATTGTTGAAACATGGTGATTGTAATATTCAAGATGAGCATGATCCGAGTCCAGACACCCAAGCATTTAAAGAAGATTATTTTTGGGTTAATTGTTGAAACATGGTGATTGTAATATTCAAGATGAGCATCCGAGTCCAGACACCCAAGCATTTAAAGAAGATTATGTTTAGAAATAATTGTGGAAACATGGTGATTGTAATATTCAAGATGAGCATCCGAGTCCAGATACCCAAGCATTTAAAGAAGATTATGTTTAGAAATAATTGTGGAAACATGGTGATTGTAATATTCAAGATGAGCATCCGAGTCCAGATACCCAAGTATTTAAAGAAGATTATGTTTAGAAATAATTGTGGAAACATGGTGATTGTAATATTCAAGATGAGCATCCGAGTTCAGACACCTAAGCATTTAAAGAAGATTATGTTTAGAAATAATTGTGGAAACATGGTGATTGTAATATTCAAGATGAGCATCCAGTCCAGACAAATTGCCATTTAAAGAAGATTATGTTTAGAAATAATTGTGGAAACATGGTGATTGTAATATTCAAGATGAGCATCCGAGTCCACACCCAAGCATTTAAAGAAGATTATGTTTAGAAATAATTGTGGAAACATGGTGATTAAAATATTCCGAGACATGAGCATCCGAGTCCAGACACCCAAGCATTTAAAGAAGATTATGTTTAGAAATAATTGTGGAAACATGGTGATTGTAATATTCAAGATGAGCATCCGAGTCCAGACACCCAAGCATTTAAAGAAGATTAAGTTTAGAAATAATTGTGGAAACATGGCATTGTAATATTCAAGATGAGCATCCGAGTCCAGACACCCAAGCATTTAAAGAAGATTATGTTTAGAACAATTGTGGAAACATGGTGATTGTAATATTCAAGATGAGCATCCGAGTCCAGACACCCAAGCATTTAAAGAAGATTATGTTTAGAAATAATTGTGGAAACATGGTGATTGTAATATTCAAGATGAGCATCCGAGTCCAGATACCCAAGCATTTAAAGAAGATTATGTTTAGAAATAATTGTGGAAACATGGTGATTGTAATATTCAAGATGAGCATCCGAGTCCAGACACCCAAGCATTTAAAGAAGATTATGTTTAGAAATAATTGTGGAAACATGGTGATTGTAATATTCAAGATGAGCATCCGAGTTCAGACACCCAAGCATTTAAAGAAGATTATGTTTAGAAATAACTATTGAAACATGGTGATTGTAATATTCAAGATGAGCATCCGAGTCCAGACACCTACATATTTAAAGAAGATTGTTTTAGAAATAATTGTGGAAACATGGTGATTGTAATATTCAAGATGAGCATCCGAGTTCAGACACCTAAGTATTTAAAGAAGATTATGTTTAGAAATAATTGTGGAAACATGGTGATTGTAATATTCAAGATGAGCATCCTAGTCCAGATACCCAAGCATTTAAAGAAGATTATGTTTAGAAACAATTGTGGAAACATGGTGATTGTAATATTCAAGATGAGCATCCTAGTTCAGACACCCAAGCATTTAAAGAAGATTATGTTTAGAAATAATTGTGGAAACATGGTGATTGTAATATTCAAGATGAGCATCCGAGTCCAGACACCCAAGCATTTAAAGAAGATTATGTTTAGAAATAATTGTGGAAACATGGTGATTGGTTATCTAAGATGAGCATCCGAGTTCAGACACCCAAGTATTTAAAGAAGATTATGTTTAGAAATAATTGTTGAAACATGGTGATTGTAATATTCAAGATGAGCATCCGAGTTCAGACACCTACATTTAAAGAAGATTATGTTTAGAAATAATTGTGAAACATGGTGATTGTAATATTCAAGATGAGCATCCAGTTCAGACACCCAAGCATTTAAAGAAGATTATGTTTAGAAATAATTGTGAAACATGGTGATTGTAATATTCAAGATGAGCATCCCAGAGTCCAGATACCCAAGCATTTAAAGAAGATTATGTTTTTGAAATAATTGTGGAAACATGGTGATTGTAATATTCAAGATGAGCATCCGAGTTCAGACACCCAAGCATTTAAAGAAGATTATGTTTAGAACAATGTGGAAACATGTGATTGTAATATTCAAGATGAGCATCCGAGTCCAGACACCCAAGCATTTAAAGAAGATTATGTTTAGAAATAATTGTGGAAACATGGTGATTGTAATATTCAAGATGAGCATCCGAGTCCAGACACCCAAGCATTTAAAGAAGATTATGTTTAGAAATAATTGTGGAAACATGGTGATTGTAATATTCAAGATGAGCATCCGAGTCCAGACACCCAAGCATTTAAAGAAGATTATGTTTAGAAATAATTGTGGAAACATGGTGATTGTAATATTCAAGATGAGCATCCGAGTCCAGACACCCAAGCATTTAAATAAGATTAAGTTTAGAAATAATTGTGGAAACATGGTGATTGTAATATTCAAGATGAGCATCCGAGTCCAGACACCAAGCATTTAAAGAAGATTATGTTTAGAAATAATTGTGGGAAACATGGTGATTGTAATATTCAAGATGAGCATCCGAGTCCAGACACCCAAGCATTTAAAGAAGATTATGTTTAGAAATAATTGTGGAAACATGGTGATTGTAATATTCAAGATGAGCATCCTGGAAACCAGATACCCAAGCATTTAAAGAAGATTATGTTTAGAAATAATTGTGGAAACATGGTGATTGTAATATTCAAGATGAGCATCCAGGTCCAGACACCCAAGCATTTAAAGAAGATTATGCTTCAGAAATAATTGTGGAAACATGGTGATTGTAATATTCAAGATGAGCATCCGAGTTCAGACACCCAAGCATTTAAAGAAGATTATGGTTTAGAAATAATTGTGGAAACATGGTGATTGTAATATTCAAGATGAGCATCCGAGTCCAGACACCCAAGCATTTAAAGAAGATTATGTTTAGAAATAATTGTGGAAACATGGTGATTGTAATATTCAAGATGAGCATCCGAGTTCAGACACCCAAGCATTTAAAGAAGATTATGTTAGAAATAATTGTGGAAACATGGTGATTGTAATATTCAAGATGAGCATCCGAGTTCAGACACCCAAGCATTTAAAGAAGATTATGTTTAGAAATAATTGTTGAAACATGGTGATTGTAATATTCAAGATGAGCATCCGAGTCCAGACACCCAAGCATTTAAAGAAGATTATGTTTAGAAATAATTAGAAACATGGTGATTAAAATATTCAAGATGAGCTTACGAGTTCAGACACCCAAGCATTTAAAGAAGATTATGTTTAGAAATAATTGTGGAAACATGGTGATTGTAATATTCAAGATGAGCATCCGAGTTCAGACACCCAAGCATTTAAAGAAGATTATGTTTAGAAATAATTGTGGAAACATGGTGATTGTAATATTCAAGATGAGCATCCGAGTCCAGACACCCAAGCATTTAAAGAAGATTATGTTTAGAAATAATTGTGGAAACATGGTGATTGTAATATTCAAGATGAGCATCCGAGTCCAGACACCCAAGCATTTAAAGAAGATTATGTTTAGAAATAATTGTGGAAACATGGTGATTGTAATATTCAAGATGAGCATCCGAGTCCAGACACCCAAGCATTTAAAGAAGATTATGTTTAGAAATAATTGTGGAAACATGGTGATTGTAATATTCAAGATGAGCATCCGAGTCCAGACACCCAAGCATTTAAAGAAGATTATGTTTAGAAATAATTGTGGAAACATGGTGATTGTAATATTCAAGATGAGCATCCGAGTTCAGACACCCAAGCATTTAAAGAAGATTATGTTTAGAAATAATTGTGGAAACATGGTGATTGTAATATTCAAGATGAGCATCCGAGTCCAGACACCCAAGCATTTAAAGAAGATTATGTTTAGAAATAATTGTGGAAACATGGTGATTGTAATATTCAAGATGAGCATCCGAGTTCAGACACCCAAGCATTTAAAGAAGATTATGTTTAGAAATAATTGTGGAAACATGGTGATTGTAATATTCAAGATGAGCATCCGAGTCCAGACACCCAAGCATTTAAAGAAGATTATGTTTAGAAATAATTGTGGAAACATGGTGATTGTAATATTCAAGATGAGCATCCGAGTTCAGACACCCAAGCATTTAAAGAAGATTATGTTTAGAAATAATTGTGGAAACATGGTGATTGTAATATTCAAGATGAGCATCCGAGTTCAGACACCCAAGCATTTAAAGAAGATTATGTTTAGAAATAATTGTTGAAACATGGTGATTGTAATATTCAAGATGAGCATCCGAGTCCAGACACCCAAGCATTTAAAGAAGATTATGTTTAGAAATAATTGTGGAAACATGGTGATTGTAATATTCAAGATGAGCTTACGAGTTCAGACACCCAAGCATTTAAAGAAGATTATGTTTAGAAATAATTGTGGAAACATGGTGATTGTAATATTCAAGATGAGCATCCGAGTTCAGACACCCAAGCATTTAAAGAAGATTATGTTTAGAAATAATTGTGGAAACATGGTGATTGTAATATTCAAGATGAGCATCCGAGTCCAGACACCCAAGCATTTAAAGAAGATTATGTTTAGAAATAATTGTGGAAACATGGTGATTGTAATATTCAAGATGAGCATCCGAGTCCAGACACCCAAGCATTTAAAGAAGATTATGTTTAGAAATAATTGTGGAAACATGGTGATTGTAATATTCAAGATGAGCATCCGAGTCCAGACACCCAAGCATTTAAAGAAGATTATGTTTAGAAATAATTGTGGAAACATGGTGATTGTAATATTCAAGATGAGCATCCGAGTCCAGACACCCAAGCATTTAAAGAAGATTATGTTTAGAAATAATTGTGGAAACATGGTGATTGTAATATTCAAGATGAGCATCCGAGTTCAGACACCCAAGCATTTAAAGAAGATTATGTTTAGAAATAATTGTGGAAACATGGTGATTGTAATATTCAAGATGAGCATCCGAGTCCAGACACCCAAGCATTTAAAGAAGATTATGTTTAGAAATAATTGTGGAAACATGGTGATTGTAATATTCAAGATGAGCATCCGAGTTCAGACACCCAAGCATTTAAAGAAGATTATGTTTAGAAATAATTGTGGAAACATGGTGATTGTAATATTCAAGATGAGCATCCGAGTCCAGACACCCAAGCATTTAAAGAAGATTATGTTTAGAAATAATTGTGGAAACATGGTGATTGTAATATTCAAGATGAGCATCCGAGTTCAGACACCCAAGCATTTAAAGAAGATTATGTTTAGAAATAATTGTTGAAACATGTTGATTGTAATATTCAAGATGAGCATCCGAGTTCAGACACCCAAGCATTTAAAGAAGATTATGTTTAGAAATAATTGTGGAAACATGGTGATTGTAATATTCAAGATGAGCATCCGAGTTCAGACACCCAAGCATTTAAAGAAGATTATGTTTAGAAATAATTGTTGAAACATGGTGATTGTAATATTCAAGATGAGCATCCGAGTTCAGACACCCAAGCATTTAAAGAAGATTATGTTTAGAAATAATTGTTGAAACATGGTGATTGTAATATTCAAGATGAGCATCCGAGTTCAGACACCCAAGCATTTAAAGAAGATTATGTTTAGAAATAATTGTTGAAACATGGTGATTGTAATATTCAATATGAGCATCCGAGTTCAGACACCCAAGCATTTAAAGAAGATTATGTTTAGAAATAATTGTTGAAACATGGTGATTGTAATATTCAAGATGAGCATCCGAGTTCAGACACCCAAGCATTTAAAGAAGATTATGTTTAGAAATAATTAGAAACATGGTGATTGTAATATTCAAGATGAGCATCCCAGTTCAGACACCTAAGCATTTAAAGAAGATTATGTTTAGAAATAATTGTTGAAACATGGTGATTGTAATATTCAAGATGAGCATCCGAGTTCAGACACCCAAGCATTTAAAGAAGATTATGTTTAGAAATAATTGTTGAAACATGGTGATTGTAATATTCAAGATGAGCATCCGAGTTCACACACCCAAGCATTTAAAGAAGATTATGTTTAGAAATAATTGTTGAAACATGGTGATTGTAATATTCAAGATGAGCATCCTAGTTCAGACACCCAAGCATTTAAAGAAGATTATGTTTAGAAATAATTGCTTTGAAACATGGTGATTGTAATATTCAAGATGAGCATCCTAGTCCAGACACCCAAGCATTTAAAGAAGATTATGTTTAGAAATAATTACAAACATGGTGATTGTAATATCCAAGATGACATCCGAGTCCAGACACCCAAGCATTTAAAGAAGATTATGTTTAGAAATAATTGTTGAAACATGGTGATTGTAATATTCAAGATGAGCATCCGAGTCCAGACACCCAAGCATTTAAAGAAGATTATGTTTAGAAATAATTGTGGAAACACAGTGATTGTAATATTCAAGATGACATCCTAGTTCAGACACCCAAGCATTTAAAGAAGATTATGTTTAGAAATAATTGTTGAAACATGGTGATTGTAATATTCAAGATGAGCATCCGAGTTCAAGACACCCAAGCATTTAAAGAAGATTATGTTTAGAAATAATTGTTGCTGAAACATGGTGATTGTAATATTCAAGATGAGCATCCGAGTTCAGACACTCCATTTAAAGAAGATTATGTTTAGAAATAATTGTTGAAACATGGTGATTAGAAGTCCAAGATGAGCATCCCAGTTCAGACTCCAAGCATTTAAAGAAGATTATGTTTAGAAATAATTGTTGAAACATGGTGATTGTAATATTCAAGATGAGCATCCCAGTTCAGACAATTTGCCATTTAAAGAAGATTATGTTTAGAAATAATTGTTGAAACATGGTGATTGTAATATTCAAGATGAGCATCCTAGGTTCAGACACCCAAGCATTTAAAGAAGATTATGTTTAGAACAATTGTTGAAACATGGTGATTGTAATATTCAAGATACATCCGAGTCCAGACACCCAAGCATTTAAAGAAGATTATGTTTAGAAATAATTGTTGAAACATGGTGATTGTAATATTCAAGATGAGCATCCGAGTCCAGACACCCAAGCATTTAAAGAAGATTATGTTTAGAACAATTGTTGAAACATGGTGATTGTAATATTCAAGATGAGCATCCGAGTCCAGACACCCAAGCATTTAAAGAAGATTATGTTTAGAACAATTGTGGAAACATGGTGATTGTAATATTCAAGATGAGCATCCGAGTTCAGACACCAAGCATTTAAAGAAGATTATGTTTAGAAATAATTGTGAAACATGGTGATTGTAATATTCAAGATGACATCCTAGTCCAGAGACACCCAAGCATTTAAAGAAGATTATGTTTAGAAATAATTGTGGAAACATGGTGATTGAATATTCAAGATGAGCATCCCAGTTCAGACACCCAAGCATTTAAAGAAGATTGTGTGTTTAGAAATACAATTGTTGAAACATGTTGATTGTAATATTCAAGATGAGCATCCGAGTTCAGACACCCAAGCATTTAAAGAAGATTATGTTTAGAAATAATCAGGGAAACATGGTGATTGTAATATTCAAGATGAGCATCCTAGGTTCAGACACCCAAGCATTTAAAGAAGATTATGTTTAGAAATAATTGTTGAAACATGGTGATTGTAATATTCAAGATGAGCATCCGAGTTCAGACACTCCAAGCATTTAAAGAAGATTATGTTTAGAAATAATTGTTGAAACATGGTGATTGTAATATTCAAGATGAGCATCCGAGTTCAGACACCCAAGCATTTAAAGAAGATTATGTTTAGAAATAATTGTTGAAACATGGTGATTGTAATATTCAAGATGACATCCGAGTTCAGACACCCAAGCATTTAAAGAAGATTATGTTTTAGAAATAATTGTTGAAACATGGTGATTGTAATATTCAATATGAGCATCCGAGTTCAGACACCCAAGCATTTAAAGAAGATTATGTTTAGAAATAATTGTTGAACATGGTGGTGATTGTATATCTAAGATGAGCATCCGAGTTCAGACACCCAAGCATTTAAAGAAGATTATGTTTAGAAATAATTGTTGAAACATGGTGATTGTAATATTCAAGATGAGCATCCGAGTTCAGACACCTAAGCATTTAAAGAAGATTATGTTTAGAAATAATTGTTGAAACATGGTGATTGTAATATTCAAGATGAGCATCCGAGTTCAGACACCTCCAAGCATTTAAAGAAGATTATGTTTAGAAATAATTGTTGAAACATGGTGATTGTAATATTCAAGATGAGCATCCGAGTTCAGACACCCAAGCATTTAAAGAAGATTATGTTTAGAAATAATTGTTGAAACATGGTGATTGTAATATTCAAGATGAGCATCCGAGTTCAGACACCCAAGCATTTAAAGAAGATTATGTTTAGAAATAATTGTTGAAACATGGTGATTGTAATATTCAAGATGAGCATCCGAGTCCAGACACCCAAGCATTTAAAGAAGATTATGTTTAGAAATAATTGCTGAAACATGGTGATTGTAATATTCAAGATGAGCATCCGAGTCCAGACACCCAAGCATTTAAAGAAGATTATGTTTAGAAATAATTGTGGAAACATGGTGATTGTAATATCTGGCATGAGCATCCGAGTCCAGACACCCAAGCATTTAAAGAAGATTATGTTTAGAAATAATTGTTGAAACATGGTGATTGTAATATTCAAGATGAGCATCCGAGGTCAGACACCCAAGCATTTAAAGAAGATTATGTTTAGAAATAATTGTTGAAACATGGTGATTGTAATATTCAAGATGAGCATCCGAGTCCAGACACCCAAGCATTTAAAGAAGATTATGTTTAGAAATAATTGTTGAAACATGGTGATTGTAATATTCAAGATGAGCATCCGAGTCCAGACACCCAAGCATTTAAAGAAGATTATGTTTAGAAATAATTGTTGAAACATGGTGATTGTAATATTCAAGATGAGCATCCGAGTTCAGACACCCAAGCATTTAAAGAAGATTATGTTTAGAAATAATTGTTGAAACATGGTGATTGTAATATTCAAGATGAGCATCCGAGTCCAGACACCCAAGCATTTAAAGAAGATTATGTTTAGAAATAATTGTGGAAACATGGTGATTGTAATATTCAAGATGAGCATCCGAGTCCAGATACCCAAGCATTTAAAGAAGATTATGTTTAGAAATAATTGTTGAAACATGGTGATTGTAATATTCAAGATGAGCATCCGAGTCCAGACACCCAAGCATTTAAAGAAGATTATGTTTAGAAATAATTAGAAACATGGTGATTGTAATATCTAAGATGAGCATCCTAGTTCAGACACCCAAGCATTTAAAGAAGATTATGTTTAGAAATAATTGTGGAAACATGGTGATTGTAATATTCAAGATGAGCATCCGAGTCCAGACACCCAAGCATTTAAAGAAGATTATGTTTAGAAATAATTGTAAAACATGGTGATTGTAATATTCAAGATGAACATCCGAGTCCAGATACCCAAGCATTTAAAGAAGATTATGTTTAGAAATAATTGTTGAAACATGGTGATTGTAATATTCAAGATGAGCATCCGAGTCCAGACACCCAAGCATTTAAAGAAGATTATGTTTAGAACAATTGTGGAAACATGGTGATTGTAATATTCAAGATGAGCATCCGAGTCCAGACACCTACATTTAAAGAAGATTATGTTTAGAAATAATTGTGGAAACATGGTGATTGTAATATTCAAGATGAGCATCCGAGTTCAGACACCCAAGCATTTAAAGAAGATTATGTTTAGAAATAATTGTGGAAACATGGTGATTGTAATATTCAAGATGAGCATCCGAGTCCAGATACCCAAGCATTTAAAGGAAGATTATGTTTAGAAATAATTGTGGAAACATGGTGATTGTAATATTCAAGATGAGCATCCGAGTTCAGACACCCAAGCATTTAAAGAAGATTATGTTTAGAAATAATTGTGGAAACATGGTGATTGTAATATTCAAGATGAGCATCCGAGTCCAGACACCCAAGCATTTAAAGAAGATTATGTTTAGAAATAATTGTGGAAACATGGTGATTGTAATATTCAAGATGAGCATCCGAGTCCAGACACCCAAGCATTTAAAGAAGATTATGTTTAGAAATAATTGTTGAAACATGGTGATTGTAATATTCAAGATGAGCATCCGAGTCCAGACACCCAAGCATTTAAAGAAGATTATGTTTAGAAATAATTGTGGAAACATGGTGATTGTAATATTATCTTAAGATGAGCAATCCTAGGTCCAGACACCCAAGCATTTAAAGAAGATTAAAGTTTTAGAAATAATTGTGGAAACATGGTGATTGTAATATTCAAGATGAGCATCCGAGTCCAGACACCCAAGCATTTAAAGAAGATTATGTTTAGAAATAATTGTGGAAACATGGTGATTGTAATATTCAAGATGAGCATCCCATTCAGACACCCAAGCATTTAAAGAAGATTATGTTTAGAAATAATTGTGGAAATATGGTGATTGTAATATTCAAGATGAGCATCCGAGTCCAGACACCCAAGCATTTAAAGAAGATTATGTTTAGAAATAATTGTGGAAACATGGTGATTGTAATATTCAAGATGAGCATCCGAGTCCAGACACCCAAGCATTTAAAGAAGATTATGTTTAGAAATAATTGTGGAAACATTATGATTGTAATATTCAAGATGAGCATCCGAGTCCAGACACCCAAGCATTTAAAGAAGATTATGTTTAGAAATAATTGTGGAAACATGGTGATTGTAATATTCAAGATGAGCATCCGAGTCCAGACACCCAAGCATTTAAAGAAGATTATGTTTAGAAATAATTGTTGAAACATGGTGATTGTAATATTCAAGATGAGCATCCGAGTCCAGACACCCAAGTATTTAAAGAAGATTATGTTTAGAAATAATTGTGGAAACATGGTGATTGTAATATTCAAGATGAGCATCCGAGTCCAGACACCCAAGCATTTAAAGAAGATTATGTTTAGAAATAATTGTGGAAATATGGTGATTGTAATATTCAAGATGAGCATCCGAGTCCAGACACCCAAGCATTTAAAGAAGATTATGTTTAGAAATAATTGTTGAAACATGGTGATTGTAATATTCAAGATGAGCATCCGAGTCCAGACACCCAAGCATTTAAAGAAGATTATGTTTAGAAATAATTGTGGAAACATGGTGATTGTAATATTCAAGATGAGCATCCGAGTCCAGACACCCAAGCATTTAAAGAAGATTATGTTTAGAAATAATTGTGGAAACATGGTGATTGTAATATTCCAAGATGAGCATCCGAGTCCAGACACCCAAGCATTTAAAGAAGATTATGTTTAGAAATAATTGCTGAAACATGCAGATTGTAATATTCAAGATGAGCATCCGAGTCCAGACACCCAAGCATTTAAAGAAGATTATGTTTAGAAATAATTTGTGGAAACATGGTGATTGTAATATTCAAGATGAGCATCCGAGTCCAGACACCCAAGCATTTAAAGAAGATTATGTTTAGAACAATTGTGGAAACATGGTGATTGTAATATTCAAGATGAGCATCCGAGTCCAGACACCCAAGCATTTAAAGAAGATTATGTTTAGAAATAATTGTGGAAACACATGGTGATTGTAATATTCAAGATGAGCATCCGAGTCCAGACACTCAAGCATTTAAAGAAGATTATGTTTAGAAATAATTGTGGAAACATGGTGATTGTAATATTCAAGATGAGCATCTGAGTCCAGACACCCAAGCATTTAAAGAAGATTATGTTTAGAAATAATTGTTGAAACATGGTGATTGTAATATTCAAGATGAGCATCCGAGTCCAGACACCCAAGCATTTAAAGAAGATTATGTTTTAGAAATAATTGTGGAAACATGGTGATTGTAATATTCAAGACATGAGCATCCGAGTTCAGACACCCAAGCATTTAAAGAAGATTATGTTTAGAAATAATTGTGGAAACATGGTGATTGTAATATTCAAGATGAGCATCCGAGTTCAGACACCCAAGCATAGTGAAGATTATGTTTAGAAATAATTGTGGAAACATGGTGATTGTAATATTCAAGATGAGCATCCGAGTCCAGACACCCAAGCATTTAAAGAAGATTATGTTTAGAAATAATTGTTGAAACATGGTGATTGTAATATTCAAGATGAGCATCCGAGTCCAGACACCCAAAGCATTTAAAGAAGATTATGTTTAGAAATAATTGTTGAAACATGGTGATTGTAATATTCAAGATGAGCATCCGAGTCCAGACACCCAAGCATTTAAAGAAGATTATGTTTAGAAATAATTGTGGAAAAACATGGTGATTGTAATATTCAAGATGAGCATCCGAGTCCAGACACCCAAGCATTTAAAGAAGATTATGTTTAGAAATAATTGTGGAAACATGGTGATTGTAATATTCAAGATGAGCATCCGAGTCCAGACACCCAAGCATTTAAAGAAGATTATGTTTAGAAATAATTGTGGAAACATGGTGATTGTAATATTCAAGATGAGCATCCGAGTCCAGACACCCAAGCATTTAAAGAAGATTATGTTTAGAAATAATTGTTGAAACATGGTGATTGTAATATTCAAGATGAGCATCCGAGTCCAGACACCCAAGCATTTAAAGAAGATTATGTTTAGAAATAATTGTGGAAACATGGTGATTGTAATATTCAAGATGAGCATCCGAGTCCAGACACCCAAGCATTTAAAGAAGACTATGTTTAGAAATAAATTGTGGAAATATGGTGATTGTATTATTCAAGATGAGCATCCGAGTCCAGACACCCAAGCATTTAAAGAAGATTATGTTTAGAAATAATTGTTGAAACATGGTGATTGTAATATTCAAGATGAGCATCCGAGTCCAGACACCCAAGCATTTAAAGAAGATTATGTTTAGAACAATTGTGGGAACATGGTGATTGTAATATTCAAGATGAGCATCCGAGTCCAGACACCCAAGCATTTAAAGAAGGATTAAGTGTTTAGAAATAATTGTGGAAACATGGTGATTGTAATATCTGATGAGCATCCGAGTCCAGACACCCAAGCATTTAAAGAAGATTATGTTTAGAAATAATTGTTGAAACATGGTGATTGTAATATTCAAGATGAGCATCCGATTCAGACACCCAAGCATTTAAAGAAGATTATGTTTAGAAATAATTGTGGAAACATGTGATTGTAATATTCAAGATGAGCATCCGAGTTCAGACACCCAAGCATTTAAAGAAGAAGATTATGTTTAGAAATAATTGGGGAAACATGGTGATTGTAATATTCAAGATGAGCATCCGAGTACAGACACCCAAGCATTTAAAGAAGATTATGTTTAGAAATAATTGTGGAAACATGGTGATTGTAATATTCAAGATGAGCATCCGAGTCCAGACACCCAAGCATTTAAAGAAGATTATGTTTAGAAATAATTGTGGAAACATGGTGATTGTAATATTCAAGATGATCATCCGAGTCCAGACACCCAAGCATTTAAAGAAGATTATGTTTAGAAATAATTGTGGAAACATGGTGATTGTAATATTCAAGATGAGCATCCGAGTCCAGACACCCAAGCATTTAAAGAAGATTATGTTTAGAAATAATTGTTGAAACATGGTGATTGTAATATTCAAGATGAGCATCCGAGTCCAGACACCCAAGCATTTAAAGAAGATTATGTTTAGAAATAATTGTGGAAACATGGTGATTGTAATATTCAAGATGAGCATCCGGAACCAGACACCCAAGCATTTAAAGAAGATTATGTTTAGAAATAATTGTGGAAACATGGTGATTGTAATATTCAACATTGAGCATCCGAGTTCAGACACCCAAGTATTTAAAGAAGATTATGTTTAGAAATAATTGTGGAAACATGGTGATTGTAATATTCAAGATGAGCATCCGAGTCCAGACACCCAAGCATTTAAAGAAGATTATGTTTAGAAATAATTGTGGGAAACATGGTGATTGTGGTCTAAGATGAGCATCCGAGTCCAGACACCCAAGCATTTAAAGAAGATTATGTTTAGAAATAATTGTAAACATGGTGATTGTAATATTCAAGATGAGCATCCGAGTTCAGATACCCAAGCATTTAAAGAAGATTATGTTTAGAAATAATTGTGGAAACATGGTGATTGTAATATTCAAGATGAGCATCCGAGTTCAGACACCCAAGCATTTAAAGAAGATTATGTTTAGAAATAATTGTGGAAACATGGTGATTGTAAGGTTCAAGATGAGCATCCGAGTTCAGACACCCAAGCATTTAAAGAAGATTATGTTTAGAAATAATTGTGGAAACATGGTGATTGTAATATTCAAGATGAGCATCCGAGTCCAGACACCCAAGGATTTAAAGAAGATTATGTTTAGAAATTGTGGCAACATGGTGATTGTAATATTCAAGATGAGCATCCGAGTTCAGACACCCAAGCATTTAAAGAAGATTATGTTTAGAAATAATTGTGGAAACATGGTGATTGTAATATTCAAGATGAGCATCCGAGTTCAGACACCCAAGCATTTAAAGAAGATTATGTTTAGAAATAATTGTGGAAAATATGGTGATTGTAATATTCAAGATGAGCATCCGAGTCCAGACACCGAAGCATTTAAAGAAGATTATGTTTAGAAATAATTGTGGAAACATGGTGATTGTAATATTCAAGATGAGCATCCGAGTCCAGACACTCCAAGCATTTAAAGAAGATTATGTTTAGAAATAATTGTGGAAACATGGTGATTGTAATATTCAAGATGAGCATCCGAGTTCAGACACCCAAGCATTTAAAGAAGATTATGTTTAGAAATAATTGTGGAAACATGGTGATTGTAATATGCAAGATGAGCATCCGAGTTCAGACACCCAAGCATTTAAAGAAGATTATGTTTAGAAATAATTGTGGAAACATGGTGATTGTAATATTCAAGATGAGCATCCGAGTTCAGACACTCAAGCATTTAAAGAAGATTATGTTTAGAAATAATTGTGGAAACATGGTGATTGTAATATTCAAGATGAGCATCCGAGTTCAGACACCCAAGCATTTAAAGAAGATTATGTTTAGAAATAATTGTGGAAACATGGTGATTGTAATATTCAAGATGAGCATCCGAGTTCAGACACCTGGGCATTTAAAGAAGATTATGTTTAGAAATAATTGTGGAAACATGGTGATTGTAATATTCAAGATGAGCATCCGAGTTCAGACACCCAAGCATTTAAAGAAGACTATGTTTAGAAATAATTGTGGAAACATGGTGATTGTAATATTCAAGATGAGCATCCGAGTCCAGACACCCAAGCATTTAAAGAAGATTATGCAAGTAGGGAAATAATTGTGGAAACATGGTGATTGTAATATTCAAGATGAGCATCCGAGTCCAGACACCCAAGCATTTAAAGAAGATTATGTTTAGAAATAATTGTGGAAACATGGTGATTGTAATATTCAAGATGAGCATCCGAGTCCAGACACCCAAGCATTTAAAGAAGATTATGTTTAGAAATAATTGTTGAAACATGGTGATTGTAATATTCAAGATGAGCATCCGAGTCCAGACACCCAAGCATTTAAAGAAGATTATGTTTAGAAATAATTGTGGAAACATGGTGATTGTAATATTCAAGATGAGCATCCGAGTCCAGATACCCAAGCATTTAAAGATTATGTTTAGAAATAATTGTTGAAACATGGTGATTGTAATATTCAAGATGAGCATCCGAGTCCAGACACCCAAGCATTTAAAGAAGATTATGTTTAGAAATAATTTGTTGAAACATGGTGACTGTAATATTCAAGATGAGCATCCGAGTCCAGACACCCAAGCATTTAAAGAAGATTATGTTTAGAAATAATTGTGGAAACATGGTGATTGTAATATTCAAGATGAGCATCCGAGTCCAGATACCCAAGCATTTAAAGAAGATTATGTTTAGAAGTAATTGTTGAAACATGGTGATTGTAATATTCAAGATGAGCATCCGAGTCCAGATACCCAAGCATTTAAAGAAGATTATGTTTAGAAATAATTGTGGAAACATGGTGATTGTAATATTCAAGATGAGCATCCGAGTCCAGACACCCAAGCATTTAAAGAAGATTATGTTTAGAAATAATTGTGGAAACATGGTGATTGTAATATTCAAGATGAGCATCCGAGTCCAGACACCCAAGCATTTAAAGAAGATTATGTTTAGAAATAATTGTTGAAACATGGTGATTGTAATATTCAAGATGAGCATCCGAGTCCAGATACCCAAGCATTTAAAGAAGATTATGTTTAGAAATAATTGTGGAAACATGGTGATTGTAATATTCAAGATGAGCATCCGAGTCCAGACACCCAAGCATTTAAAGAAGATTATGTTTAGAAATAATTGTGGAAACATGGTGATTGTAATATTCAAGATGAGCATCCGAGTCCAGATACCCAAGCATTTAAAGAAGATTATGTTTAGAAATAATTGTTGAAACATGGTGATTGTAATATTCAAGATGAGCATCCGAGTCCAGATACCCAAGCATTTAAAGAAGATTATGTTTAGAAATAATTGTTGAAACATGGTGATTGTAATATTCAAGATGAGCATCCGAGTCCAGATACCCAAGCATTTAAAGAAGATTATGTTTAGAAATAATTGTTGAAACATGGTGATTGTAATATTCAAGATGAGCATCCGAGACCAGACACCCAAGCATTTAAAGAAGATTATGTTTAGAAATAATTGTGGAAACATGGTGATTGTAATATTCAAGATGAGCATCCGAGTCCAGACACCCAAGCATTTAAAGAAGATTATGTTTAGAAATAATTGTGGAAACATGGTGATTGTAATATTCAAGATGAGAATCCGAGTCCAGACACCCAAGCATTTAAAGAAGATTATGTTTAGAAATAATTGTGGAAACATGGAGATTGTAATATTCAAGATGAGCATCCGAGTCCAGACACCCAAGCATTTAAAGAAGATTATGTTTAGAAATAATTGTTGAAACATGGTGATTGTAATATTCAAGATGAGCATCCGAGTCCAGACACCCAAGCATTTAAAGAAGATTATGTTTAGAAATAATTGTGGAAACATGGTGATTGTAATATTCAAGATGAGCATCCGAGTCCAGACACCCAAGCATTTAAAGAAGATTATGTTTAGAAATAATTGTTGAAACATGGTGATTGTAATATTCAAGATGAGCATCCGAGTCCAGACACCCAAGCATTTAAAGAAGATTATGTTCAGAAATAATTGTGGAAACATGGTGATTGTAATATTCAGGATGAGCATCCGAGTCCAGACACCCAAGCATTTAAAGAAGATTATGTTTAGAAATAATTGTTGAAACATGGTGATTGTAATATTCAAGATGAGCATCCGAGTCCAGACACCCAAGCATTTAAAGAATATTATGTTTAGAAATAATTGTGGAAACATGGTGATTGTAATATTCAAGATGAGCATACGAGTCCAGACACCCAAGCATTTAAAGAAGATTATGTTTAGAAATAATTGTGGAAACATGGTGATTGTAATATTCAAGATGAGCATCCGAGTCCAGATACCCAAGCATTTAAAGAAGATTATGTTTAGAAATAATTGTTGAAACATGGTGATTGTAATATTCAGGATGAGCATCCGAGTCCAGACACCCAAGCATTTAAAGAAGATTATGTTTAGAAATAATTGTTGAAACATGGTGATTGTAATATTCAAGATGAGCATCCGAGTCCAGATACCCAAGCATTTAAAGAAGATTATGTTTAGAAATAATTGTGGAAACATGGTGATTGTAATATTCAAGATGAGCATCCGAGACCAGACACCCAAGCATTTAAAGAAGATTATGTTTAGAAATAATTGTTGAAACATGGTGACTGTAATATTCAAGATGAGCATCCGAGTCCAGACACCCAAGCATTTAAAGAAGATTATGTTTAGAAATAATTGTGGAAACATGGTGATTGTAATATTCAAGATGAGCATCCGAGACCAGACACCCAAGCATTTAAAGAAGATTATGTTTAGAAATAATTGTTGAAACATGGTGATTGTAATATTCAAGATGAGCATCCGAGTCCAGACACCCAAGCATTTAAAGAAGATTATGTTTAGAAATAATTGTTGAAACATGGTGATTGTAATATTCAAGATGAGCATCCGAGTCCAGACACCCAAGCATTTAAAGAAGATTATGTTTAGAAATAATTGTTGAAACATGGTGATTGTAATATTCAAGATGAGCATCCGAGTCCAGACACCCAAGCATTTAAAGAAGATTATGTTTAGAAATAATTGTGGAAACATGGTGATTGTAATATTCAAGATGAGCATCCGAGTCCAGACACCCAAGCATTTAAAGAAGATTATGTTTAGAAATAATTGTTGAAACATGGTGATTGTAATATTCAAGATGAGCATCCGAGTCCAGACACCCAAGCATTTAAAGAAGATTATGTTTAGAAATAATTGTGGAAACATGGTGATTGTAATATTCAAGATGAGCATCCGAGTCCAGATACCCAAGCATTTAAAGAAGATTATGTTTAGAAATAATTGTTGAAACATGGTGATTGTAATATTCAGGATGAGCATCCGAGACCAGACACCCAAGCATTTAAAGAAGATTATGTTTAGAAATAATTGTTGAAACATGGTGATTGTAATATTCAAGATGAGCATACGAGTCCAGATACACAAGCATTTAAAGTAGATTATGTTTAGAAATAATTGTTGAAACATGGTGATTGTAATATTCAAGATGAGCATCCGAGTCCAGATACCCAAGCATTTAAAGAAGATTATGTTTAGAAATAATTGTGGAAACATGGTGATTGTAATATTCAAGATGAGCATCCGAGTCCAGACACCCAAGCATTTAAAGAAGATTATGTTTAGAAATAATTGTTGTGGAAAATAAAAGATTTTAATATTTCTATGTGTATAAACGGAGGAATATGTTGATGACAGGGGTAGGTCTGTCAGGATGGCAGTAATGCTGTCAAAGGTCTTTTATCACCTTAACATTTTGGTTTCTGGCGTCAGCCATCCCGGAGGAAGCGGCCAGTCTTGTGGAAATCTGAGGAAGTATAGGAGAAAATGAGTAAGCAACCAACCCACCCCCACCACCAAATCCTTTCCTTTTTGTGCTCATCCCCACCCCCCGGCAAATACCCAGCCTCATTCTGACCTTTGCAGCATGTAAATTAAAGCCAAGCAACTGTATTTCCAAAATGTTTGTTCTCTAACGTGTCTGTGATTCACACACGAATGGCTAATTGACACATTTCCTGTTTTAAATACACACATATATCTGCATATTTTGCCATTTTGCGTTGGTTTTCACACACACAAACAAACGCCCACATGTACACATATACAATATGTACAGTACTGTGCAAAAGTATTAGGACAAGAAATATTTTATCTTTTATGAGGCATATTGACAGAAAATAAACAATTTAATTAAAGCAATTTTATTTGATTTACTCAACAAATGCTTTAACAAGAAAAAAATACTTGTTACAAAATAAATTTAATGTTTATAATGATAACCCTTTGCTTTGAAATAATAAAATAATTGCGACAATTTACAAATCACACCTAGTGTATATATATATATATATATATATATATATATATATATATATAGATCTGTCTGTGGATGACAATATTTACACTCTCACACTCTGATTGAGCACTCTGGAAAAATAGTAGACTTTGATAAACAGTCGCTACTCTGGCATTTACGCATCTCTCATTCAAGGAATGAATTAGAGTGCTCTAGCTATTGGGCACGTATAATGATATGCGCTAAAAAGTCTGCCTACTTCCACTGAACGTCCATAGCCCAGGGGTAGAGTCGCTGACTGATGCCATTTTGGTCAGATTTCAATCCTGGGTAAAAAAGTAATCAGAGTCTAACTGTACTGATGAGCTGTAATACGGCGAAACAGATCTGTCTGCGGATGACAATATATATATTGTAATAGTTGTTAAAATGGTTTATAAATTCATAGTATCACTACACAAAAATTTTCACGTTTCGAAGCTACCTTTTTTAGGTGCTTCTCATCGGGTGATGAAGTTGGAATATATATATATATAGATTACTGTGCAAAAGTATTAAAACAAGAACCATTTTATTTTTTATGAGGCATCAAAATAAAGTTTAAAATCACCCCTGTCCTAACACTTTTGCACACTAATGTTAGGGTGCAAAAGTATTAGGACAGGGGTGATTTTCCTAAAAACCTCACTGAAATTCAAATACAGAGTGAAAAGCCAAGTAAATTGCTAATAAATATTGATTATTTCAAACTAGGTGTAAAAGAAATATATTAAAAAGAAGTTATATTTAATTTTTCCTATTTTCTATTAAACAAGTTATTTTGAAACTACTCATTATTCTATTATCCTTGGATATGACTGACTTTTTTCTTATTCCCCCCTCTCGAATTGATAAATCTAATGTTACTTTGCAAGACACACTTTTGGAACAAATACAAGCTGCTTGGCAGGAGATACCATTAGATACATTGAAGAAGCTTGTGATGTCAATGCCTGACAGAATGAAGGCTGTGATCAAAACAAAAGGCTATTATACTAAATATTAAATTTATTTTGTAACAAGTATTTTTTTCTTGTTAAATCATTTGTTGAGTAAATGAAATAAAATGACATTAATTAAATTGTTTATTTTCTGTCAATATGCCTCATAAAAGATAAAATAATTCTTGTCCTAATACTTTTGCAGAGTACTGTGTATATATATATATATATATATATGTGTATATCCAAGAGTATAAGGAACAAAGAAAAGTTAACAACGTTCAAAACATTCATTTAAAACAGTGCTCAATAAAAAATAGAGCTATGAATCTTTATCGTAAATTATAGTTTAGAGAAAATAAAGATAAAAATTTTCCAACATTTGGATAATTATTTATTGATTTTCTTCTAAGCTTTCGGCTCACATGAGCCATCTTCAGAGAGGTAGTTTAAACTGAAATATTATAAAATCCACCATCACCGACGATTTTATTTTGTGTTGACATAAAACTCCGCTTGGCAATGGCAATAGTTACCAAAAATAATAAACGCAGTTCTCAAATTTGCGATGCGGTTTTATGACGTCATACCGCGGGATAGCATGAAATGACAATAAAACCATGTAGTCAAATGCAATGTAATATGTTATTTCCAGTTTTATATATATATATATATATATATATATATATATATATATATGTCGGAAATGATAAAAAAATGCTCACAGATCATTCAAAAAGATAAACAGAAAATTATAGTTTTAGAATTCCTTCATGAGTAGTGTTTATAGATACATAATTTGGAATAAAGCTGTTCTTCAGAACAAAAATCATTGGTAATTTAAGACTAAGCAGCCAATAAGAAAAATTCTTATTAGCAACTATATATATATATATATATATAGAGAGAGAGAGAGAGAGAGAGAGAGAGGATGCGATTGATAACTTGTCATCTAAATGATGGATAAAAGAGTTTTTAGATTTTTACGATCCTTAAGTAACTCTTGAAAATTTTTGTTTGTTTCAAAATTCCAGTCATGGGTTTATAAAAATCCCTGTTGTATGTTTAAAAACTGTTCAAAAATAAGTTATTATAATTTACCTGAAGATACAGAAAAGTTGAATCTTAGGTTGCAAAAATAACTCATTTCCAAATGAAATATATATATATATATATATATATATATATATATATATATATACAGTACTGTGCAAAAGTATTAGGACAAGAAATATTTTATCTTTTATGAGGCATAAAAATGAGAAAAAAATGAGACAGAAAATAAACAATTTAATTAAAATAATTTTATTTCATTTACTGAACAACTGCTTTAACAAGAAAAATACTTGTTCCAAAATAAATTTAATATTTAGTATAATAGCCTTTTACTTTAAAATAATTGCAACAATTTACCAATCTCACCTAGTATATATATATATATATATATATATATATATATATATATATATATATATATATATATACAGTAATGTGCAAAAGTATTAGGACAATAACCATTCTCTATTTTATGAGGCATATTGACAGAAAATAAACAATTTAATTAAAGTAATTTTATTTGATTTTCTCAACAAATGCTTTAACAAGAAAAAAAATACCTGTTACAAAATAAATTTAATATTTGAAATAATAAAATAATTGCTTTGAAATAATATAGATAATAATACAGAAATAATATATAAATATATATATATATATATATATATATATATATACAGCCTTTGAGATTTTAAAAAGAAATCTCTTGACCGGTGGTTGACAGCGAGGGAAATATTTACTTGCCCCAAAATCATTTTACTCACCTGACTCCATTTTCCTAATAGTTGCCTTATGTAAACATAGCGTAAATCACTGACAGAAAGCACAAAATGAAATTTTAATTCAAATTTCAAATTTATTAGAAAGGATTTAAATTTTTTTTAAAAATAACAACAAAATTTGACCTTCCCTTTTAATAATAGCATAAACATTTTGATGATAAAACTTTGTTTTTATTAATCTTGAGTCTTTTTAACATCATGATATGCTGGTTTTGTTTTTGGGCAATTGGGTGAAAGTACCTAATTAGTAGTTTCTTTCTTCTGTTTGACTACAACCTCCATTTCATAGATGATAAAAAAATAACAAATCTGATTTTCTCAACAATTTTCTATAAAAACATTACTTACTCGTATAATTTGTTTTTGGTGTGTGGTTAAAAGAAATATACATATTTTTTTCTTTCTTTCAAATGCTCATTTTTACTTTTCGTAAGCAGGGAGGAAAAATAGATTTGAAGCAATGATAATATTTTTCCAAATGAGATTCTAAAAATCTGTGAGAGTCTTTAATCTGGGAAACTGAGACATTTTGGCTCCACTATGGAAGCATTAATTAAACGAATGTTTATACTGACCGGGACGATAAAGCCCAAAGAGCTCAGGAATGACATTTTAGGTCATTTTAAGGAACTTATGAATCTTCAATGGCATACTTTTGGATTGTAAATGGAATCAGATTTCTTTTTCCAATATTTGAACGAACACATTTCATTGCAAAATTTTTAATCGACCTCAGGCGGATAAAACAATAAACTTTAATCACTCAATTAAGATTTTAATTAACTGAGTCAATTGGGTGAGTGAAATCTCAAAGGCTGTTTATATATATATATATATATATATATATATATATATATATCAGAGTGAATACAGAAACACATTAATTTAAAACATTGCTCAATATATAATATACTATATAGAGCTGTGAATATTTAATCATTTCAGCACTAGAGTAGCAGTGCTGAAACAATTGCGCCCTCGTAGCGATTATATATAGAGAAGTTATGTACATGCTCTAAAATACAATTTATAATATATATAGATATATATATATATATATGTGTGTGTGTGTGTGTGTGTGTGTGTGTGCACACAGTCAGTTTTTATTATGAAAGGCAATGTTTTCACATTTCAATTGATATGAATCCAACAAATGTTCATTAAATTTTAAGACTTTTACATATTTATATACTCGATTTATCATTTCATTTTATAATATTTATTCTCATTAAAGATATCAATAGCAACTTAACTGGGAAATTTTAAGTTTTATTTAGTCAGTTAAGTGCTATACAAGAGATATGTTTTGGCGATCATGTCTCGAAAGGGACATGACTTGCTGGGTAAAAGATTTTCCAGCAGTAGGTTGCCATTACTTTCTGTGGTAGAGAGGTTACCAATCAAGACTATAGAACCCAGTTTAACCCATAGCTGGAGGGAGAAGAAACGGATTAATACCTTTCTCAAGGGTATTTTCATGTAAGTGAATGCAATGAATTCAACTGGAATTTGAACTCAGTTCTCTGATTTCTCGTTCCAAGCCAATATCAACTGCACCACCCACACACATTCTTTGGATTTTATTATGCAAACAAACTAAACGAAACAAGTTTATATTTATCAATAAATGTAAAAATAATTAGGCTATATGGAAGCATATATTAATTTAACACAATTTTCTCCAAATCAGGATGAAATAATCACTGCCATCATCATCATGATCATCAATTTGATGACAGGTGTAGTTGTAGTGTCACTGCACAGTTAATCACCTGACCAGCCTCTCCACATGGCAATATCTGGGTCCCTGTGAAAGATCTTCCAGTCAACTCACTGAAAATATCAGCAAATCCCCCCCCATTGTTCACTGCCTTTTCTTCCCTTGCCGACATACAGTTAGGTTAGAAACCTCACAGACGTTCATTCACGGATATCATGTCATAGATAACTGGACCTTGTGGAATCCAGCTTTCTTCAGATCAGATCACTGCCGATATCCTCCAACTTGAAGGCTCCCCTTGGTCACAGACACATGGCCATTGATTTAATCCAGAGAACCCTCTGCCCCACTTCACCCAAAAAATGCCATGTTATCACCACACAACTTTGGTACCTTGACTTTCCAAGGCAAATGATTAAAAGAAGAGCAATAAATTTTTGTAAAGGTTTATAACAAATGGCTGATGCTAACCACCAGGAAAGAGACTTGTTACACCCCCTTGATTTTTAATCATTCTGGAAAGGACATTTTTTTCAAATGTTCAGGCTGGTAAACAAAGTAAAATACTGTTAGAAAATAAACAGAACATCTCAAATCCGACTGCTAGAAAGGTTGAGTCACTGTGTCGAACCAGGATGTTGTTCCGGTCTGAATCCATCTTGCACGTATACAAATCAACCATCCGTCTGTGCATGGAATACTGCTGTCGTATATGGTCAGGTGCACACGCCGTTCATCTCAATGTTCTTGACAGGCTCCAAATGAGAATCAGTAATGTGATAGATACCAACTTGGTGGTTCGACACCAGCCACTTCCTCACCGGCAGGATGTGGCTTTCCATGGGCAGAAATCTTTCTTTTAAACACGTTTGTTTGTACATGACAGAAAAAGAAAAACAGTTTCATTCTTAAGCACAATAATTTGGCCTAACAATTGTGATAAAGTATGAAACAAACTGTGTTGACGTCAATACCCATTTTTATTTACATACACCCTATCCCTCATATTGAGCACCTTAACATATAAATATATCATATTTTAAAACTGTTTTACCATATATATATATATATATATATATATATACATTAATAAATATAAATATTATCCTACATCTATCACATTCCTTGTAGTTTTATTGTTCCTGTGTATCACTGTAAACTGCATTTGGCAGCAAGGCCTCTGATTGGGAGGTTGTGAGGAGCATGGAACCACCTCTTAATTGCTGATGTTCTCAAATCCACCCTGACCCAAAGTTTTAGCACCTGTTAGGGTCCCAGCTATGGGCAAATAGTTAACCCCCAATCTGGGGTCAAACACAATGAAAGTATAAAAATAGACTTTTATAGAACTATATACATGAAAATAGACTTTTATAGAAAACTATATATTTTTTTAATAAAAAAATTATTACAATGACACATTTAAAAAAAAAATATTGCCACAATACACTTTTAAAGGAAAAAACATTATTGCCATAATGCATTTTTAAATGAAAAAAATTATTGCCATAATGCTTTTTGAAGGAAAAAAATTATTGCCATAATATATTTTTGAAGGAAAAAACATATTACCATAATACATTTTCAAAGGTAAGAAACTCTTTGCCATAATACATTTTAAAGGGAAAAAGATTATTGCCATAATACATTTTTGAAGGAAAAAAATTATTGTCATGATACATTTTAAAGGAAAAAAAAATTAGCCATAATACATTTTTAAAGGAAAAAAAATTATTGCCATAATACATTTTAAAGGAAAAAAAATATTGACAAAATAGATTTTTGAAGGAAAAACAAATTATTGTCATAATACATTTTGAAGGAAAGAAACAAATTATTACCATAAGACATTTTTGAGGGAAAAAAATTATTGCCATAATATATTTTTAAAGGAAAAAATATATTGCCATAATACATTTTTAAAGAAAAAATTATTGCTATAATACATTTTGAAGGAAAAAAAAATGATTGCCATAATACATTTTTGAAGGAAAAAAAATATTGCCATAATATATTTTTGCAGGAAAAACCATATTACCATAATACATTTTCAAAGGTAAAAAATGTTTGCCATAATACATTTTAAAGGAAAAAAAAAAATTGTCATAATACATTTGTGAAGGAAAAAAATTATTGTCATAATACATTTTTAAAGGAAAAAAGAAATTTTTCCATAATGCTTTTTTAAAGGAAAAAAAAATTATTGCCATAATACATTTGTGAAGGAAAAAATTGCCATAATACATTTGTGAAGGAAAAATAATTATTGCCATAATACATTTGTGAAGGAAAAATATTATTGCCATAATACATTTGTGAAGGAAAAAAATTATTGCCATAATACATTTGTGTAGGAAAAAAAATTATTGCCATAATACATTTTTAAAGAAAAAAAAGTTTTTTCCATTATGCATTTTTGAAGGAAAAAAAATTTGCCATAATACATTTGTGAAGGAAAAAAATTATTGCCATAATACATTTTTAAAGGAAAAAGAATAATTGCCATAGTATTCTAAGGTCATGTAGCAGATGTGCATTGTTGTGCAATGGATATCAACTCAGAACGAGAAACTGGGTAGCCAAGTTCAAATTCCAGTTGAATTCTTTGCATTCACTTACACACAAATACCCTAGGAGAAGGTATTAATTCATCTCTTCCCTCCAGTAATGGGTTAAATAACAGGACAGATTGGCTTCTACAGCCTTGGATAGCAACCAGTCATCTGCAGAAAGTAATGGCAACCTACAACAGGATAATCTTCTGCCCAGTCGCTCATGTCTCGAAAGAGACATGATCACCCAAGTGTGTATCACGTATGGCACTTAACTGACTCACTGAATATAATTGTTGGAAACATGATTAAGACTTCTACTGGGTAAAAAGTGGGGGATCAATTTTATTTTATTATGAAGTAATAAACTGATCCCCCACTAGTTACTACTTAATAATATAATACGTCTCTTCCTCCTATAGCTATGAGTCAAATAACAGGACAGATTGGGTTCTATAGCCTTGGCTGGCAAAAGGTCTACCGCAGAAAGTAATGGCAACTTACTGTGGGATAATCTTCTGCCCAGTCAGTCATGTCTCTTTTGGGACATGATCGCCCAAGTGTGTATCACGTATAGTACTTAACTGACTGAAGGTTACATGTAGATAAAAATTTAAAATTTAAATGTGAAAGAAAAATAAAAAATACAAAATATTAAAAATAAAAAAAATGCAAGGCAAAGAAATCCAGGGGGCGTAAATCATGAAATATAAAAATTTAAATATTCAAATATTACACTGAGATGAAAAATTAAAATTTTGAAATTTTAAATACAAGAAAATAAAATAAAATGAAAATTAAGATGAAAAAATAATTAAAAAATTAAATAAATGTAGGGAGCAAAAATAAAAGGGGCGTAATTCATAATTGTTAAAAGTAATATTGCAGGAGAAAAAAGAAAGAAAGAAAGAAAGAAAGAAAGAAAGAAAGAAAAAAGAAAGAAAAAGAAAAAGAAAGAAAGAAAGAAAGAAAGAAAGAAAGAAAAAAGAAAAAAGAAAAAGAAAGAAAGAAAGAAAGAAAGAAAGAAAGAAAGAAAAAGAAAGAAAGAAAGAAAGAAAGAAAGAAAGAAAGAAAGAAAGAAAGAAAGAAAGAAAAAAAGAAAGAAAGAAAGAAAGAAAGAAAGAAAGAAAGAAAGAAAGAAAGAAAAAGAAAGAAAGAAAGAAAAAAGAAAAAGAAAGAAAGAAAGGGATAAAAACGTAGAGGAATCAATATCAATCTAGGGCTAAGAATCTAAGTAAGTATTTTTTTACACGTCCCTATATATAAATATATATTTTTTCTTTTTATTAGATTTTAATTTACTTTTAAAATTTTAATTTTAATTTTTTATCTCCATGTAATCTTTGTCTATTAAAATTTTCCCTTTTTATATAAAAAGCAGTAACCTAACTATAAGATTTAAGTCCCATGAACATCCAATGAAAGTAAATTTGAATCTTTTAAACTGTCAGTTTGTAAATTGAAACTGATTATTGCATAACCCGTGAAATTCGGAGTCGTACCATCAATGTAAGACAATATGTGCATTTATTAATATATATATAATAGCCCTGTTCATACTACATTGAGCACTGTTTTATTGACGACTGAATAATAATATTATACATGTGTGTACCCTCATATTTACTAATTCACATAACTATATATATATATATATATATATATATATATATATATATAAAGTAAGTAATTCATCAAGTTTTATTCAACCTCAGCAGAATGCAGAAAGCACAGGACGGCCATTTTGTCCTATATTTGGGACTCATCAGCTGTGTGCATCCATTACCAGGAATTGAAACCCAGACAGTTGCGTTATTAAGCAAATGTTATACCAACTGTACCACAGGCCCCGGTGATGAAGATGCAACGAATTCAACTCGACATCACCGGGGTTTGTGGTACGGTTTGTATGACATTCACTTAATAACACAAATGAATTATTAAGCAACCTAGGTTTCTACCTTGAGTCGTGTCTTGAGATGATTTTCAATAACTGATTTTACCGTCTACTTTTTTTTTTAAGAACGCTCATGTAACAATGTTTTTTTTGAACGCTCACGTGGCATGGAATTTTTGAACGTGCAATTTTTAAATGTGCATTCAAAAATTCCCTGCCACGTGAGCATTAAAAAAATAAAAACAGTTACGGGAGCATTCTTAAAAAAAATACAAAAAACTGTAAATGGTAAAATCAGTTATTGCAAATCGCCTGAAGACACCACTCATGGTAGAAACCTAGGTCGCGTAATAATTCATTTACAAATGGAAAATAAATATCTGCATCGTTCATTCAGCAATGAATTAGAACACTCTCAGCTATTGGACGTGTATAATGATAATATACACGCTAAAAAGTTTGCCTCCCTCTACCGAGCGACCGTAGCTCAGAGGTAGAATCCCCGACTGACACCAGTTCGGTCGGGTTTCAATCCTGGGTTAAAAAGCAATCGGCTGTCTAACTGTACTGATGAGCTGTGATACAGCGAAACAGATCTGTCTGCAGATGACTATATATATGAGTGTGTGTGTGTAGGGTTTCAGAGCTACTGTATCTTCATAATCACGAATAGAGACAAGCAGATCTTTTCGAATCTTCTGCTCTGTCCTCAGAATTCTCTGAAATGTTTGTATTAAAGCTTCCGGCATGAATGCCAAGACGTATCACAAGCCATTTCCAAATTTCTGGCGAAGTGAATTGCTTTACTTTTCTTTTCTTCTGTTCTTTCCTTTCTTTTTTCTTTTCTTTCTTTTCTTTCTTTTCTTTCCTTTTTCTTTTCTTTCCTTTTTTCTTTTCTTTCTTTGCTTCTTTTCTTTCCTTTTTTCTTTTCTTTCCTTTTTCTCATCGTTCCTTTTTTCTTTTCTTTCTTTTCTTCTTTTCTTTCTTTCTTTCTTTTCTTCTCTTTCTTTTTTCTTTTCTTTCTTTTCTTCTATTCTTTCTTTTTTCTTTTCTTTCTTTTCTTCTTTTCTTTCCTTTTTCTTTTTTCTTTTTACTTTTCTTTCTTTTCTTATTTTCTTTCCTTTTTTCTTTTCTATCCTTTTTCCTTTCTTTTATTCTCTTCTTTCCTTTTTTCTTTTTTTCCTTTTTTCTTTTCTTTCTTTTCTTATTTTCTTTCCTTTTTTCTTTTCTCTATATCTGTTCATTTTTTTCCTTCTTGCTATCATTCATTTTTTCATCTTTCCTTTTTGTTTCTGTTTAACATTTCTTTCTTTCCTTCTTTTCTTCTTTTGTCTTTCTCTTTTCTTATTCATTTTTCTTTTTCTTTCTTTCCATCTTTTCTTTATCTTTCCTTTTTTTTCTCTTTTTCTATTCATCTTACCTTTTTCATTCTGTCATTTGATTCATTTTTTTCTTCTTTGTTTCCTCTTTCTATTCAATATTTCTTTTTCCTTCTCACTTTCTCATCATTTTTCCTTTTTCTTTATCACTTTCTCTTCTTCTTTTCTTTTTCTTTCTCTCTTTCTATTCATCTTTCTTTTTCTTTCTCTTCTATTAATCTTTCATTTAACTTTCTTTCGATTCATTTTTTCTTTTTCCTTCTCTCTTTTGCTTCTTTTTTCTTTTTTCTTTCTCTTTCTCACTTTCTCTTCACTTTTACTTTTTCTTCCTCTCTTTCTATACATCTTGCTTTTTCTTTCTTTCTATTCTTTTTTACTTTTTCATTCAGTTTTTGATTCATTTTTTCTTTTTCGTTCTCACTTTCTCTTCATGTTTTCTTTTTCTTTTCCTTTCACTCTTTCTCTTCATCTTTATTTTTTCCTTCTCTCTTTCTCTTCTTTTCTCTTTGTCTATTCATCTTTTTTTCTCTCTTTTTATTCATTTTTTCTTTCTTTTTTCTTTCTTTCTTTCTCTTCAACTTTTCTTTTTCTTTCTCTCTCTCTCTCTTAATCTTTTCTTTTCTTTCCTTCTCTCTTTCTCTTCTTTTCTCTTTGTCTATTCATCTTTTTTGTTTCTTTTTTTATTCATTTTTCTTTCTTTCTTTCTTACTTTCATTCTTTCTTTCTTTCTCTTCAACTTTTCTTTTTCTTTCTCACTTTCTGTTCATCTTTTTTTCTTTCCTTCTCTCTTTCTCTTCTTTTTTCTTTGTCTATTCATCTTTTTTGTTTCTCTCTTTTTATTCATCTTTTTCTTTCTTTCTTTCTTTCTTTCTTTCTCTTCAATTTTTCTATTTTTTCTCTCTTTTTCTTCATCTTTACTTTTTCTTTCCTTCTCTCTTTCTCTTCTTTTCGCTTTATCTATTCATCTTTTTCTTTCTTTCTTTCTTTTTTCTTTCTTTTATTAAACTTCTAGCTCTTAACTTCTGTTAATTTCCTGTACCCCATATGGAAGGGCAGGGTTTGCGTAGTACAGAAGTTAGTTGATATATAGTCATTCAACAAGTAGGACATTTTAGTCAAAATGCACAAATTGTTTTTGGAGAGACCAAATTATTTGTCACTATTTATCCGTATGTTTGCATTTATATTTGAAAGGCTAAATATAATAATTCGAGTGACACCAATGCCATAAATAAATAAATAGACAAATCACTTACCAAGCAAGGCATCGTCCAATGACAATCATTTTGAAGATGGGGTGACTATCAAAACCACTTTTTGGTAAATTTGCTTCACCAGAATGCTTCTGCAGATAATGGTATAATTAGGCTTTCTTTGAAAATAAGCATTTTCGTAATTGGAAGTCGTCTCAAATAAATTTCAGATATTAACTTGACCTCAGTTTACAAAAAATACTTGAAGGGTTTAATAGATAGAATTGAACTTTATTTAGATAACGAGAATGATTAAGTGGAAATTTAAAGAGACAATGCTTAATCTCATCTTCCTGTACACAAATAGGCAGATCTTTATCTGTATATTAAGGCAAATCAAGGGAAGGATCCTGGTGATTTTGAAATGGCAGTCTTTAGAAATGGTAGTGAGATTTGAAATCCAGTGTCATTGAAGAGAAGCTGTGAGAAATTATTACATTCATTTCATTTGCACATGCTAAGTATTTATAGAAAATAAATAGAAAGGCAACCTGATGATGGTGGGAAAATAACTGAAGCTAAGCAGGCAGATCAGGGTTAATAATATTGCTGATTTTGTAATATATTACCTTTAAACAGGGGAAGTAATTGACAGGTACATTTGGCCGTAGTTAAGGTCAAAATAGGACAAGGATGGTTAACAGATATATTTGGCTATAGATAATGTCAACAAAGTACAACAAAAAAAAACAAGCGACAACCTGCTTGAAAACAATCGACTGCCTGGTGTGATTGATATATACACTACAGGCCATAATTATTAGACAACATCAGTTTTTTAAAAGAAATGCTGTGTTTCATACTATTTTTAGTATTTATTGCCAAGCGGATAATTCTAAATGAAAATAGAATGGTTCTTTTGTTATTGTTACGTTGCGAAATTTTACAAGGCAAATAGCGACAATTTAACCATCGCACCCTGTACATTTGTTTTATATATATATATATATATATATATATATGTAATTATTAGTCCACCCCAGTTTTTCTTTTAAAAGAAATGATATATTTCTTACTATTTTTAGTATTTATGGCCAAGTGGATAATTCTAAATGAAAATAGAATGGTTCTTTTGTTATTATTACTTTGCAAAATTTTACAAGGCAGCCAGGAATCCTTTACTTTGGCCAGCCAATAAGAAGAGACTAATATGGGGAAGAGAGCACAAAAACAGGACACCAGAACAGTTCATTTGGTGCACATGTTATTGTGCAGTATTAACGAAAAAAAACATTCTATTTTCATTTAGAATTATCCACTTGGCAATAAATACTAAAAATAGTACGAAATACATAGTTTCAATCTACAGGGTGCGATGGGCAAATTGTCGCCAATTGCCTTGTAAAATTTTGCAAAGTAATAATAACAAAAGAACCATTCTATTTTCATTTAGAATTATCCACTTGGCAATAAATACTAAAAATAGCATAAAATACATCATTTTCTTTCGAACACTGAGGTGGCCTAATAATTATAACATAGCAGCAACCTGAAAAAGAAAAATACATGGAAGTTTTAAGACTATACATAAAGTCTGGAATTTTTGGCTGAAGAGACAGAGACTAGCTAACAACTCCCAATGGCTCCTTTGTATGCGCAATCTCTCTTGCTTGCCTTCTTACACCACACAAGCATCACTGTGGAAGAATAAAAATAAAAGATTATATTTTTATATATAATATGACTTGGCAGCTCAGATACAGTCACTTTCTCATAATGTGGCTTCCCTGTGTCTCTTCTATAAAAACTTTCACGGCTTCTGCTCCATTGAACTTGGCTCACTGGTGACCCCTGTATATGAATTTACTCGAGCCACAAGATTAGCAACTAGGTCCCACCCTTTTACTGTGAAACCAATAAATGTAAACGTAAATTCTATTCCAGCAGCTTCTTTTCTCACATTTCCCGCCTGTGGAATTCCCTTCCATTTACTAGCTTCCCCAACAGCTACACTCTCCAAGAATTTAAATTTAAAGTCGTCATCTCCTATCTCACTAACCTGCATCCTCTCTCTCATGCTCCTGTCTCCGTCCACTCCACTTTCATCATGATTCTCATTCTTCTCTTACCCACTTCCTGACACCCCTATAACCTGTCACTCTTTCTCATAATTTACCTATTATGTAAACCCCTGCTCAACAGTGGCAGTAAAATAACCTTTCTTTGGGGTTATATGATTATACAAAAAAAATATACATGTTCTTCATTGTATGTTCAGATCCACTGGTAGTATATAACAATTCTGCTTCAAATTTATGAAGGAGTGCAAGATAAATGCCAGGATAACAGGACCATCTGTGGCAGCAATAATCTAAGCATGGATGAATGGTAGACTTATAGATATGCAAGATAGATTCTGGAGAGAAAAAATAGTCTCAGCCTACACAGTGGACCAACTTTCTTAGCAGATGACCCTGCAATGAAGTCAATATAGTTTTCCCACTTCACTTTTATTTTTTGGCTTCTACAAGTGTCAGTTGGTTGAAATATAATCCAAGAAAGAAATTTTTAAATCGTATGCCCTTGAGAAAGGTATGAATCAAACTCTTCTCCTCCAAGCTATGGGTTAAAAAATTAGACTTGAATCAGAAAATCATTATCTCCAAAAATTTTTGTAATCAAAAAATATGGGTTGATAAGCCATAAAAAAACATATCAATTTAAATTTAAATTTAAATTGTAGTTTTCATATCTAAGTTTTGTCTTTTGTGAAAATCATACTAATTCTAACAAGTTTTTATCAAAAATTGATAAACAGCAAAATACTATCACATATTCTAAACCTATCCTTACTCTCACCCTATACTTACTGTCAACCTATCCGTACTATCACCCTATTCACAAATTCACCCTATACCTACTCTCATCGTATAACATATTCTAACCCTGTCCTTACTCTCACACTATCCTTACTGTCAACCTATCCGTACTATCACCCTATTCACAAACTCACCCAATACATACTCTCATCATATCACATATTCTAACCCTATCCTTACTCTCACCCTATCCTTACTGTCAACCTATCCGTACTATCACCCTATTCACAAACTCACCCTATATCTACTCTCATCGTATCACATATTCTAACCCTGTCCTTACTCTCACCCTATCCTTACTGTCAACCTATCCGTACTATCACCCTATTCACAAACTCACCCTATACCTACTCTCATCGTATCACATATTCTAACCCTGTCCTTACTCTCACCCTATCCTTACTGTCAACCTATCCGTACTATCACCCTATTCACAAACTCACCCAATAATTACTCTCATCATATCACATATACTAACCCTATCCTTACTCTCACCCTATCCTTACTGTCAACCTATCCGTACTATCACCCTATTCACAAACTCACCCTATACCTACTCTCATCGTATCACATATTCTAACCCTGTCCTTACTCTCACCCTATCCTTACTGTCAACCTATCCGTACTATCACCCTATTCACAAACTCACCCTATACCTACTCTCATCGTATCACATATTCTAACCCTGTCCTTACTCTCACCCTATACTTACTGTCAACCTATCCGTACTATCACCCTATTCACAAACTCACCCAATACTTACTCTCATCATATCACATATTCTAACCCTATCCTTACTCTCACCCTATCCTTACTGTCAACCTATCCGTACTATCACCCTATTCACAAACTCACCCTATACCTACTCTCATCGTATCACATATTCTAACCCTGTCCTTACTCTCACCCTATCCTTACTGTCAACCTATCAGTATTATCACCCTATTCACAAACTCACCCTATACCTACTCTCATCGTATCACATATTCTAACCCTGTCCTTACTCTCACCCTATCCTTACAGTCAACCTATCCGTACTATCACCCTATTCACAAACTCACCCTTACTTACTCTCATCGTATGACATATTCTAACCCTGTCCTTACTCTCACCCTATCCTTACTGTCAACCTATCCGTACTATCACCCTATTCACAAACTCACCCTATACCTACTCTCATCGTATCACATATTCTAACCCTGTCCTTACTCTCACCCTATCCTTACTGTCAACCTATCCGTAATATCACCCTATTCACAAACTCACCCTATACCTACTCTCATCATATCACATATTCTAACCCTATCCTTACTCTCACCCTATCCTTACTGTCAACCTATCCGTACTATCACCCTATTCACAAACTCACCCTATACCTACTCTCATCGTATCACATATTCTAACCCAGTCCTTACTCTCACCCTATCCTTACTGTCAACCTATCCGTACTATCACACTATTCACAAACTCACCCTATACCTACTCTCATCGTATCACATATTCTAACCCTGTCCTTACTCTCACCCTATCCTTACTGTCAACCTATCCGTAATATCACCCTATTCACAAACTCACCCTATACGTACTCTCATCATATCACATATTCTACCCCTATCCTTACTCTCACCCTATCCTTATTGTCAACCTATCCGTACTATCACCCTATTCACAAACTCAGCCTATACCTACTCTCAACGTATCACATATTCTAACCCTGTCCTTACTCTCACCCTATCCTTACTGTCAACCTATCCGTAATATCACCCCATTCACAAACTCACCCTATAACTACTCTCATCATATCACATATTCTAAACCTATCCTTACTCTCACCCTATCCTTACTGTCAACCTATCCGTACTATCACCCTATTCACAAACTCACCCTATACCTACTCTCATCGTATCACATATTCTAACCCTGTCCTTACTCTCACCCTATCCTTACTGTCAACCTATCCGTACTATCACCCTATTCACAAACTCACCCTATACCTACTCTCATCATATCACATATTCTAACCCTGTCCTTACTCTCACCCTATCCTTACTGTCAACCTATCCGTACTATCACCCTATTCACAAACTCAACCTATACCTACTCTCATCGTATCACATATTCTAACCCTGTCCCTACTCTCACCCTATCCTTACTGTCAACCTATCCGTACTATCACCCTATTCACAAACTCACCCTATACCTACTCTCATCGTATCACATATTCTAACCCTGTCCTTACTCTCACCCTATACTTACTGTCAACCTATTCGTACTATCACCCTATTCACAAACTCACCCTATACCTACACTCATCGTATCACATATTCTAACCTTGTCCTTACTCTCACCCTATCCTTACTGTCAACCTATCCGTACTATCACCCTATTCACAAACTCACCCTATACCTACTCTCATCGTATCACATATTCTAACCCTGTCCTTACTCTCACACTATCCTTACTGTCAACCTATCCGTAACATCACCCTATTCACAAACTCACCCTATACCTACTCTCATCGTATCACATATTCTAACCCTGTTCTTACTCTCACCCTATCCTTACTGTCAACCTATCCGTACTATCACACTATTCACAAACTCACCCAATACTTACTCTCATCGTATCACATATTCTAACCCTGTCCTTACTCTCACCCTATCCTTACTGTCAACCTACCCGTACTATCACCCTATTCATAAACTCACCCTACACCTACTCTCATCATATCACATATTCTAACCCTATCCTTACTCTCACCCTATCCTTACTGTCAACCTATCCGTACTATCACCCTATTCACAAACTCACCCTATACCTACTCTCATCATATCACATATTCTACCCTATCCTTACTCTCACCCTATCCTTACTGTCAACCTATCCGTACTATCACCCTATTCATAAACTCACCCCATACCTACTCTCATCGTATCACATATTCTAACCCTGTCCTTACTCTCACCCTATCCTTACTGTCAACCTATCCGTACTATCACCCTATTCGCAAACTCACCCTATACCTACTCTCATCGTATCACATATTCTAACCCTATCCTTACTCTCACCCTATCCTTACTGTCAACCTATCTGTACTATCACCTATTCACAAACTCACCCTATACCTACTCTCATCGTATCACATATTCTAACCCTGTACTTACTCTCACCCTATCCTTACTGTCAACCTATCCGTACTATCACCCTATTCACAAACTCACCCTATACCTACTCTCATCATATCACATATTCTACCCATATCCTTACTCTCAGCCTATCCTTACTGTCAACCTATCCGTACTATCACCCTATTCACAAACTCACCCTATACCTACTCTCATCGTATCACATATTCTAAAACTGTCCTTACTCTCACCCTAACCTTACTGTCAACATATCTGTACTATCACCCTATTCACAAACTCACCCTATACCTACTCTCATCATATCACATATTCTAACCCTGTCCTTACTCTCACACTATCCTTACTGTCAACCTATCCGTACTATCACCCTATTCATAAACTCACCCTATACATACTCTCATCGTATCACATATTCTAACCCTGTCCTTACTCTCACCCTATCCTTACTGTCAACATATCCGTACTCTCACCCTATTCATAAACTCACCCTATACCTACTCTCAAGCGTATCACATATTCTAACCCTGTCCTTACTCTCACCCTATCCTTACTGTCAACCTATCCGTACTATCACCCTATTCACAAAACTCACCCTATACCTACTCTCATCGTATCACATATTCTAACCCTGTCCTTACTCTCACCCTATCCTTACTGTCAACCTATCCGTACTATCACCCTATTCACAAACTCACCCTATACCTACTCTCATCGTATCACATATTCTAACCCTGTCCTTACTCTCACCCTATCCTTACTGTCAACCTATCCGTACTATCACCCTATTCACAAACTCAACCCTATACCTACTCTCATCGTATCACATATTCTTCCCCTGTCCTTACTCTCACCCCATCCTTACTGTCAACCTATCCGTACTATCACCCTATTCACAAACTCACCCTATACCTACTCTCATCGTATCACATATTCTAACCCTGTCCTTACTCTCACCCTATCCTTACTGTCAAACTATCCGTACTATCACCCTATTCACAAACTCACCCTATACCTACTCTCATCGTATCACATATTCTAACCCTGTCCTTACTCTCCACCCTATCCTTACTGTCAACCTATCCGTACTATCACCCTATTCACAAAACTCACCCTATACCTACTCTCATGGTATCACATATTCTAACCCTATCCTTACTCTCACCCTATCCTTACTGTCAACCTATCCATTTACTATCACCCTATTCACAAATACCCTATGCCTACTCTCATCGTATCACATATTCTAACCCTGTCCTTACTCTCACCCTAACCTTACTGTCAACATATCCGTACTATCACCCTATTCATAAACTCACCCTATACCTACTCTCATCGTATCACATATACTAACCCTGTCCTTACTCTCACCCTATCCTTACTGTCAACCTATCCGTACCTATCACCTATTCACAAACTCACCCTATACCTACTCTCATAGTATCACATATTCTAACCCTGTCCTTACACTCAAACTATCCTTACTGTCAACCTATCCGTACTATCACCCTATTCACAAACTCACCCTATGCCTACTCTCATGGTATCACATATTCTAACCCCTGTCCTTACTCTCACCCTATCCTTACTGTCAACCCTATCCGTACTATCACCTATTCACAAACTCACCTATACCTACTCTCATCATATCACATATTCTAACCCTGTCCTTACTCCTCACCTATCCTTACCAACATATCAGTACTATCACCCTATTCATAAACTCACCCTATACCTACTCTCAGCGTATCACATATTCTAACCCTGTCCTTACTCACCTATCCTTACTGTCAACCTATCCGTACTATACCCCCTATTCACAAACTCACCCTATACCTACTCTCATCGTATCACATATTCTAACCCTGTCCTTACTCTCACCCTATCCTTACGTCAACCTATCCGTACTATCACCCTATTCACAAACTCACCCTATACCTACTCTCATCGTATCACATATTCTAACCCTGTCCTTACTCTCACCCTATCCTTACTGTCAACCTATCCGTACTATCACCCTATTCACAAACTCACCCTATACCTACTCTCATCGTATCACATATTCTAACCCTGTCCTTACTCTCACCCCATCCTTACTGTCAACCTATCCGTACTATCACCTATTCACAAACTCACCCTATACCTACTCTCATCGTATCACATATTCTAACCCTGTCCTTACTCTCACCCTATCCTTACTGTCAAACTATCCGTACTATCACCCTATTCACAAACTCACCCTATACCTACTCTCATCGTATCACATATTCTAACCCTGTCCTTACTCTCACCCTATCCTTACTGTCAACCTATCCGTACTATCACCCTATTCACAAACTCACCCTATACCTACTCTCATCGTATCACATATTCTAACCCTATCCTTACTCTCACCCTATCCTTACTGTCAACCTATCCGTACTATCACCCTATTCACAAACTCACCCTATACCTACTCTCATCGTATCACATATTCTAACCCTGTCCTTACTCTCACCCTAACCTTACTGTCAACATATCCGTACTATCACCCTATTCATAAACTCACCCTATACCTACTCTCATCGTATCACATATACTAACCCTGTCCTTACTCTCACCCTATCCTTACTGTCAACCTATCCGTACTATCACCCTATTCACAAACTCACCCTATACCTACTCTCATAGTATCACATATTCTAACCTGTCCTTACACTCAGACTATGTATTTACTGTCAACCTATCCGTACTATCACCCTATTCACAAACTCACCCTATGCCTACTCTCATGGTATCACATATTCTAACCCTGTCCTTACTCTCACCCTATCCTTACTGTCAACCTATCCGTACTATCACCCTATTCACAAACTCACCTATACCTACTCTCATCATATCACATATTCTAACCCTGTCCTTACTCTCACCCTATCCTTACTGTCAACCTATCCGTACTATCACCCTATTCACAAACTCACCCTTTACCTACTCTCATCGTATCACATATTCTAACCCTGTCCTTACTCTCACCCTATCCTTACTGTCAACCTATCCGTACTATCACCCTATTCATAAACTCACCCTATACCTACTCTCATCATATCACATATTCTACCCCTATCCTTACTCTCCACCCTATCCTTACTGTCAACCTATCCGTACTATCACCCTATTCACAAACTCACCCTATACCTTCTCTCATCGTATCACATATTCTAACCCTGTCTTACTCTCCACCCTATCCTTACTGTCAACCTATCCGTACTATCACCTATTCACAAACTCACACCTACCTACTCTCCTTCATTATCACTATTCCTAACCCTATCCTTACTCTCACCCTATCCTTACTGTCAACCTATCCGTACTATCACCCTATTCACAAACTCACCCTATACCTACTCTCATCGTATCACATATTCTAACCCTGTCCTTACTCTCACCCTATCCTTACTGTCAACCTATCCGTACTATCACCCTATTCACAAACTCACCCTATACCTCTCTCATCGTATCACATATTCTAACCCCTGTCCTTACTCTCACCCTATCCTTACAGTCAACCTATCCGCACTATCACCCTATTCACAAACTCACCCTATACCTACTCTCATCATATCACATATTCTACCCCTATCCTTACTCTCACCCTATCCTTACTGTCAACCTATCTGTACTATCACCCTATTCACAAAACTCACCCTATACCTACTCTCATCGTATCACATATTCTAACCCTGTCCTTACTCTCACCCCTATCCTTACTGTCCAACCTATCCGTACTGTCACCCTATTCATAAACTCACCCTATACTACTCTCAGCCATTATCATATTCCCTATCCCTATCCTTACTCTCACCTATCCTTACTGTCAACCTATCCGTACTATCACCTAATGCAAACTCAACCTATGCCTACTCTCATCATATCACATATTCTAACCCTGTCCTTACTCTCACCCTATCCTTACTGTCAACCTATCCGTACTATCACCCTATTCATAAACTGACCCTATACCTACTCTCATCATATCACATATTCTACCCCTATCCTTACTCTCACCCTATCCTTACTCTCACCCTATCCTTACTGTCAACCTATGCGTACTATCACCCTATGCATAAACTCACCCTATACCTACTCTCATCGTATCACATATTCTAACCCTGTCCTTACTCTCACCCTATCCTTACTGTCAACCTATCCGTACTATCACCCTATTCATAAACTCACCCTATACCTACTCTCATCATATCACATATTCTACCCCTATCCTTACTCTCACCCTATCATTACTGTCAACCTATCCGTACTATCACCCTATTCACAAACTCACCCTATACCTACTCTCATCGTATCACATATTCTAACCCTGTCCTTACTCTCACCCTATCCTTACTGTCAACCTATCCGTACTGTCACCCTATTCATAAACTCACCCTATACCTACTCTCATCGTATCACATATTCTACCCCTGTCCTTACTCTCACCCTATCCTTACTGTCAACCTATCCGTACTATCACCCTATTCATAAACTCACCCTATACCTACTCTCATCATATCACATATTCTACCCCTATCCTTACTCTCACCCTATCCTTACTGTCAACCTATCCGTACTATCACCCTATTCACAAACTCACCCTATACCTACTCTCATCGTATCACATATTCTAACCCTGTCCTTACTCTCACCCTATCCTTACAGTCAACCTATCCGTACTATCACCCTATTCACAAACTCACCCTATACCTACTCTCATCATATCACATATTCTACCCCTATCCTTTCTCTCACCCTATCCTTACTGTCAACCTATCTGTACTATCACCCTATTCACAAACTCACCCTATACCTACTCTCATCATATCACATATTCTATCCCTATCCTTACTCTCACCCTATCCTTACTGTCAACCTATCCGTACTATCAATCCTATTCACAAACTCACCCTATACCTACTCTCATCATATCACATATTCTACCCCTATCCTTACTCTCACCCTATCCTTACTGTCAACCTATCCGTACTATCACCCTATTCACAAACTCACCCTATACCTACTCTCATCATATCACATATTCTACCCCTATCCTTACTCTCACCCTATCCTTACTGTCAACCTATCCGTACTATCACCCTATTCACAAACTCACCCTATGCCTACTCTCATCGTATCACATATTCTAACCCTGTCCTTACTCTCACCCTATCCTTACTGTCAACCTATCCGTACTATCACCCTATTCACAAACTCACCCAATACTTACTCTCATCATATCACATATTCTAACCCTGTCCTTACTCTCACCCTATCCTTACTGTCAACCTATCCGTACTATCACCCTATTCACAAACTCACCCTATACCTACTCTCATCATATCACATATTCTACCCCTATCCTTACTCTCACCCTATCCTTACTGTCAACCTATCCGTACTATCACCCTATTCACAAACTCACCCTATACCTACTCTCATCGTATCACATATTCTAACCCTGTCCTTACTCTCACCCCATCCTTACTCTCAACCTATCCGTACTATCACCCTATTCACAAACTCACCCAATACTTACTCTCATCATATCACATATTCTAACCCTGTCCTTACTCTCACCCTATCCTTACAGTCAACCTATCCGTACTATCACCCTATTCACAAACTCACCCTATACCTACTCTCATCATATCACATATTCTACCCCTATCCTTACTCTCACCCTATCCTTACTGTCAACCTATCCGTACTATCACCCTATTCACAAACTCACCCTATACCTACTCTCATCGTATCACATATTCTAACCCTGTCCTTACTCTCACCCCATCCTTACTGTCAACCTATCCGTACTATCACCCTATTCACAAACTCACCCAATACTTACTCTCATCATATCACATATTCTAACCCTGTCCTTACTCTCACCCTATCCTTACAGTCAACCTATCCGCACTATCACCCTATTCACAAACTCACCCTATACCTACTCTCATCATATCACATATTCTACCCCTATCCTTACTCTCACCCTATCCTTACTGTCAACCTATCTGTACTATCACCCTATTCACAAACTCACCCTATACCTACTCTCATCGTATCACATATTCTAACCCTATCCTTACTCTCACCCTATCCTTACTGTCAACCTATCCGTACTATCACCCTATTCACAAACTCACCCTATACCTACTCTCATCATATCACATTTTCTAACCCTATCCTTACTCTCACCCTATCCTTACTGTCACCCTATCCATATTCTCACCCTATCCTTCCTCAAATCGTATCCCATATTCTCACCCTATCACATACTCTCACCCTTTCACCTAATATCTCCCTTTCTTTACTAGAACTACATGTGCCAGCAATTTTCTAAGCATGGATGAATGGTAGACTTATAGATATATGAGATAGATTCTGGAGTGAATTGTTTTCTAGCATGACACAGTGAAACAACTTTCTTAGCAGTTGTTTTTACATTTTTGAAAATTAAAGTTGACTGGAAAGCATGGAGCTAGAAGAGAGTTCCACAAGTGAGAAGTGTGAGAAAAGAAATTGTTAGCATAGAACGTATGGTTAGGTCAAGCCATCTCAACTTTATATTAGTCAGACCTTGTGGCCAGTCTAGTTCAGTTAAGTGCTATACATGATACACACTTTGGGCAGTCATGTCTCTAAAGAGACATGACTGACTGGCCAGAAGATTACCCCACAGTAGGTTGCCATTGCTTTCTGCGGTAGACTAGTTGCCAGCCAATGTCCTATTATTTAACCCATAACTGGAGGGAAAAGACGGATTAATACCTTTCCATTGCTCCACAATGCATATCCCTAAATTCATAAAATATAGCTACCCTGATGAAGGGATGCATCAAACAGCTGCCATGAATGTATTTGTAGAAAAGAGACAGAGAGGCAACTTTTTTGGCAGGGGAAAAAAACTGAAGCTGAGATGCCAGATCAGGACCAGTAATATTGCTGATTCTTTGGATTTTATCAAGGATCTCTAGGTATATGGCATGAAAACCAGACCATATATGGCAGCAATATTCTAAGCATGAACGAATGGTAGACTTATAGATACGCAAGATAGATTCTGGAGAGAAAAAATTGCCTGGCCCTAACACAGTGGACCCATTTTCTTAGCAGCTGACCTCGCACGAGATTCAATATAGTCTTCCAAACTTCATGTCAGCTGAGAATGTTAGCCCAGGCACCCCGTGTTTATTTTTTACAAAGACAGTGATGATGCATTCATGAGCTCCTCCTGTAGTGCTGTGGATGATCAATGATTGCAATAAAATACTTTTGATGACAAATCTATTTCTTCATCTACATTTCTCTTTCAGAATCTACGTTTTCGTTCAGAAAAGCACAACTTTATTTTTTTTATTGATAACTCGAGGTTAAAAACATTTTTTAACACTGGAATAGACTGATCTTGTTTACGAAAACTTAAAATTTTCTTTTTCATAAGACTGCTCAGAGGTAAAAAAAAAAAGAAAGATTCAAAATTGTCAAGGATATAAAGTTAAGACGAAACATTTTACATGTGAAAAGAAAACGTCTTATGAAGGGGTGCTGAAAAGTTCCTGGCTAAGCCCATATCATCAAATCTAAACAACACGGTTAGTTTTCTTTTTCTACTTTGATCAGTCTGAGAACTTTTCAGTTGCACCTTGTGTACTTTCATATGATGTATGCATAGGGGTACTGGAAAGTTCACAGCCTGACCATGAAGGAATTCCATTATTCTGCAGTCTGATAATTTGACCAAATTCTCCAAAGCCCTTCATTGTCTGTTCTAAAAATTCCAACTGTCTATTTCTGATTCTAACCATCAGGCAGTTGGGTGATCATGTCTCAAATGAGACGTAATTGACTGGGCAGAACATTATCCCACATTAGGTTGCCATTACTTTCTGTGGTAGACTGGTTGCTGACCAAGACTATAGAGCCCAATCTGTTCTAATATTTGACTCATAGCTAGAGGGGGAAGAGATGTATTATATTATTAAGTAGTAATTAGTAGAGGATCAGTTTATTACTTCATAACAATATAAAACTGATCCCCCACTTTATGTCCAGTAGAAGCCTAAATCACGTTTTCAACTATTATATTCAGCCAGTCAGTTAAGTGCCATACGAGATACATGCTTGGGTGATCATGTCTCAAAAGAGACATGACTAACTGAGCAGAAGATTCTCCCGCAGTAGGTTACCATTGCTTTCTGCGATAAACTGGTTGACCGCCAAGGCTATAGAACACAATCTGTCCTGTTATTTAACCCATAACTGGAGGGAAGAGAAGGATTAATACCTTTCCCAAGGGTATTAGTGCATAAGTGATTCTAACCATAAGCATCCATAAATTTCAAATCTCTTTTTTATTTGTGAGGTGACTTTTTTCTTCTATTCATTTCAACCCAAGCAAGGTGGTACTGCCACTGATGCACAGGGGGCTACATAAGAGTAAAAGTTTAGATAGATTTGGTGCAGTGGATATCAACTCGGAAAGACAAATCGGGGAGCCGAGTTCAAATTCTAGTTGAATTCCTTGCATTCACTTACGCACAAATACCCTTGGGAGAGCTATTAATGTCTCTTCCCTCCAGTTATGGGCTAAATAATAGGACAGATTGAGTTCTATAGCTTTGGCTGGCAACTAGTCTACGGCAGAAAGCAATGGCAATCTACTGCGGGATAATCTTCTGCCCAGTCAGTCATGTTGCTTTCGAAACATGATTGCCCAAGCATGTATCATGTATGGCACTTAACTGACTGACTGAATATAATAGTTGAAAACATGATTAAGGCTTCTACAGGGCATAAATTGGGGGATCAGTTTTATATTGTTATGAAGTAATAAACTGATCCCCCCTAATTAATACTTAATAATATAATACATCTCTTCCTCCTCTAGCTAGGGGTTAAACAATAGGACAGATTGGGTCTACCGCAGAAAGCAATGGCAACCTACTGCAGGATAATCTTCTGCCCAGTCAGTCATGTCTCTTTCGAGACATGATCGTCCAAAGCGTGTATCACGTCTGCCACTTAACTGACTGAATGACTATAATAGTTGGAAACACGATTAAGGTTTCTACTGGGCACAAAGTGGGGGATCAGTTTTATATTGTTATGAAGTAATAAACTGATCTCCCATATTGCTACTTAATATTATAATACATCTCTTCCCTTATAGTTATGAGTCAAATAACAGGACAGATTGGGTCCTATAGCCCTGGCTGGCTAGACTGCAGAATGCAATGGCAACCTACTGCAGGATAATCTTCTGCTCAGTCAGTCATGTCTCTTGCGAGATATGATCGCCCAAGCGTGTATCACATATGGCACTTAACTGAGTGACTGACACTTAGAAAAAGTAAAAATCCCTCTCATACTTCATGAGCTATATTTTAAATAGTAGGACAAACTTAACTCCCTAGCCATGTTTGACAACCAGTCTAGTAGAAGGACAATTCTAAATTCAAAACTGTATGTAGCCTAGGCAAAGTGCACATTATACAGTCACGGAAAAGATTATGGCTTTTAATAAACTGCAGTGAGATGTTGCAGATGCTGGAAGCTTGACTGCAGTTAGTAGGTTAAACTGATATTCAAATATATTTGCTCTATGCTGTATTAAACAGTCTGTAGCAAAAGCCGATGTATGTTGTGGTGCAGTTGATATCAACTCAGAACGAGGAATCAGGGAGCTGAGTTCGAATTCCAGCTGAATTCCTTGCATTCACTTACGCGCAAATACCCATGGGAAAGGTATTAATCTGTCTCTTTCCTCCAGTTATGGGCTAAATAACAGGATAGATTGGGTTCTTTTGCCTTGGCTGGTAACCAGTCTACCACAGAAAGCAATGGCAACCTACTGCGGGATAACCTTCTACCTTGTCAGTCATGTCACTTTCGAGACATGATTGCCCAAAGTGTGTATCACGCACGGCACTTAACTGACTGACTGAATATATTAGTTGAAAACATGATTAAGGTTTGTTTGCAGTTTTATTCTTTCTTTCATTCTTTATTTTTTGCCATTTTTTTTCTCTTTCTCCTTCTTGCGGTCGTCAAAGATAATTTTTCACACTTTCTTTTCTTCTGTCTCAGTTTGTCTCTCTGGAAATTTAATTGTCTCTCTTTTTTTTTAATCAGTCTGTCTCCCTTTCTATTCCAGTCTTTTTATTTCTCTCCCCCCCCCCTCGGTGATTTCACTGTTTCTCTTTTTTCATTATTCACTTTGGGTTCGTTTTTATTTGTTTCTCTTTCTAAGCTTCTTTCCCAGAGTAACTCACAAATTTATGTCAACTTTCTCCATTTTTCCTTCACTACATTCTTAGGTTCTTTCTCTTTCTTTGCTTCCAGTTTTATTCTTTCTTTCTTTCTTTCTTTCTTTCTTTCTTTCATTCTTTCATTTTTTCTTTCTTTCTTTCATTCTCTTTCTTTTGTTCTTTCTTTCATTCTTTCTTTCTTTCTTTTGTTCTTTCTTTCTTTCATTCTTTCTTTTGTTCTTTCTTTCGTTCTTTTGTTCTTTCTTTTGTTTTTCTTTCATTCTTTCTTTCTTTCGTTCTTTTGTTTTTTCTTTTGTTCTTTTGTTCTTTCGTTCTTTCTATCATCCTTTTGTTCTTTCATTCTTTCTTTCTTTCTTTCATTCTTTCCTTCCTTTGTTCTTTCGTTTGTTCTTTTGTTTGTTCTTTCGTTCTTTCTTTCGTTTTTCTCTCATTCCTTATTTGTTTCATTTTTCTTTCGTTCTTTATTTCTTTCGTTCTTTATTTCTTTCATTCTTTATTTCTTTCGTTATTTCTTTCTATCATTCTTTCTTTCTTTCTTTCTTTCTTTCATTCGTTCTTTCTTTTGTTCTTACTTTCTTTCGTTTTTTCTTTCATTCTTTCTTTTGTTCTTTATTTCTTTCATTCTTTCTTTTGTTTTTTGTTCATTCTTTCATTTGTTCTTTCATTTGCTTTTTTGTTTGTTCTTTCTTTCGTTCAATCTTTCTTTCACATTCTTTCTCTTGTTCTTTGTTTCTTTCATTCTTTCTTTCTATCATTCTTTCTTTCTTTCATTCTTTTGTTTTTTCTTTTGTTCTTTCTTAATTTTGTTCTTTCTTTTGTTCTTTCTTTCTTTCTTTCTTTCTTTCTTTCTTTCTTTCGTTCTTTCTTTCTTTCTATCATTCTTTCTTTGCCATTTTATCTCTCCTCCTCTTTCTCTTTATCTTCAAAGGTTTTTTTTTATGCTTTCTCTTTTCATCTCTGTTTAATTTTTGTCTCCCTTCCTTTATTACTTGCAAGGATTTCATGTGCTGTCGATAACCATTTACAAAGCTTTTAACTTTTACTTCCAAAACCTCGAAGCCCTGGCAGCAGCCATAAAAACAACCACGGCAGAAACTATTACCTCTCTTTTCATGTCTATTTCCTTTCTATTTATTTTTTTGCTCTTATGACAGAAAGAGATATTGTTAAAAAAAACAAAAACAAATGAAAAACGAAGGAAAAATGCTTCTTCCAAGACTTAGAAAAAATTCTAGAATCAGTTCACCAAGAAAGAAAGAAAGAAAGAAAGAATGAAGCCAGGAGGGGTTTTTTGGTTCATCCAGACTGTGTCAGTATTCCATTAATTCAATAAGTAAACTCAGCAAGTTTTCTTATGTGGTACTTACCTTAAACAAGTCTCTTTAGCTACCTGTATAAAACCTGGCGGCTTCCAGGTGGAAGCAGATGCTTTTACCAAACACACTTAGAATGATTTTTCAAAAGGAATTAACAACAATATAACAGCAAAAAAGGTTTCAGTTTACATACACACACGCATACACACACACACAGAGACACACACATGTATATATATATATATATATATATATATATATATATAGTGTATCGAGGCAGCAGATAATTTTCTAAACATATACTGTTAAATATAAGAGACAATGAATGTCTATTATGTTTAATCAAGAGCCGTTCTAAACATCATATTTTGGCTTTAATTTCAGGTGAACATAAAGACAAAAATTCTCCAACATTTGGATAATTTTTTATTAAGTTGGTTCTAAGCTTTTGGCTCACATGATGTCCTTGTAACCTCTCTGAAGATGGCTCATGTGAGCTGAAAGCTTAGAACCAACTTAATAAAAAATTATCCAAATGTTAGAGAATTTTTGTCTTTATTTTCAACTGAAATTAAAGCCAAAATATGATGTTTAGAACAGCTCATGATTAAACATAATAGACATTCATTGTCTCTTATATTTAACAATATATGTTTAGAATATATATATATATATATATATACAAACATCTTTGTAAGGATATTGTTGTTGTTTTCATTTTAAAAAACCAGTATGTTTGCATAAATAATAGCCAGCTACTCATTTCTGAGCACACCTGTCTGCTAGAACAGCATGCTAATTCCTGTTGCTGATGCCTGATCAGACATATTTCTCTTTATTTATCATTCACAGAGGCTACCTGTGTTGTAATTGATTCCGACTTGGCATCTTGAGTTCAGGTAATTTCATGACATGTCTTCCCTCTGCCTTTTCTACAAATATTTTCATGGCAACTGCTCTGAGGAGCATTTTTTTTCCCTCTGGTGCTTCATCCATGGGAATTTAAACGTGCTACTAGATTGGCATCTAGGTCCCACCCTTTTACTCTTGAAATATTTAAATGTACTTCAGTTCCAACAGTTTATTTTTTTGTACTTCTCACCTGTGGAATTCCCTCCCATTTACTTGCTTCCCTGACAATCTCCAAAAATTCAAATGCAAGATCAAGTGCCATCTTCTATCTTCTTGAATTCTGTTCGAATTTTATCCTTTTCTCAATAACTCCTGCACCCAATGTAAACCCCTGTGCACAAAGTCCCGCTTTTCTTGAGGTGAAATGATTAAAAAAAAAAAACATCTGTGCTGGTGGGCTTTGTTACACTTTCTGCAAGAGAGCATATAAATTGGTGTGATCAACAGAGATGAGATATTGTAATTATTTACACTATTTACATTGTTTGGACTGTTGTCCTCATCTTTGTTGCCATATTCACCTTCAATATCTGTCTATATTTCTGAGATGAGGTATTGTAATTATTTACACTATTTACATTGTTTGGACTGTTGTCCTCATCTTTGTTGCCATATTCACCTTCAAAGTCTGTCTATATTTATGAGATGAGGTATTGTAATTATTTACACTAATTACATTGTTCTGACTGTTGTCCTCATCTTTGTTGCCATATTCACCTTCAATATCTGGCTATATTTCTGAGATGAGATATTGTAATTATTTACACTATTTACATTGTTCAGACTGTTGTGCCTCCCAAAACCAACCACATTCCAGACCTAGACATCTACAAAACATAGAAAGATTACAATTAATTTTGTTTTAATTGTAGAAAAAAAGACACTCAACATCCCTCAAAAAAAAAAAGTTACCCATCCCCTCTCCAAAAAATAAAAAGACACCCATCTCCTCTCCAACAAATAAAAAGACACTCATCCCCTCTCCAAAAAATAATAAATTACTCGTCACCTCAAAAATAAAAAGACACCCATCACCTTAAAAAAAAATAAGACACTCATCTCCTCTCCAAAAAATAAAACGACACACATCACACCTCTAAAAAAATGAAAAGACAACTCAGCCTGCTCCATCAATAAAAGGACACCCATCCCCTCTAAAAGATAATAATGACAATGATGCATACAAATTTTGCTATGCTGCACGAACACACTGACAAGCCTTACAGAGAGATCACAGATATTGTTGGTGTGAGCCTTTCATCAAGGCAAAGAAACAAACTGAATCCATCTGTCTGAAATTTAAAAGAAAATGCTGTCAAAGGAGAAAAACAATGCCACAAGATTGCATATATGTAAACAGGGAAGGTGCGAAAGATCCTAGGAAGACATTCATTTACACACAGGTATGTACATCTTAATTGTAAATTATCTATCTATCTATCTATCTATCTATCTATCTGTAACTGATCTCAGTTTGCTCATATCTATCTATCTATCTATCTATCTATCTATCTATCTATCTATCTATCTATCTCATATCTATCTATCTATCTATCTATCTATCTCAGTTTGCTCATATCTATCTATCTATCTATCTATCTATCTATCTATCTATCTATCTATCTCAGTTTGCTCATATCTATCTATCTATCTATCTATCTATTTATCTCAGTTTGCTCATATCTATCTATCTATCTATCTATCTATCTATCTGTAACTGATCTCAGTTTGCTCATATCTATCTATCTATCTATCTATCTATCTATCTATCTGTAACTGATCTCAGTTTGCTCATATCTATCTATCTATCTATCTATCTATCTATCTATCTATCTATCTATCTATCTCATATCATATCTATCTATCTATCTATCTATCTATCTATCTATCTATCTCAGTTTGCTCATATCTATCTATCTATCTATCTATCTCAGTTTGCTCATATCTATCTATCTACCTATCTATCTATCTATCTATCTATCTGTAACTGATCTCAGTTTGCTCATATCTATCTATCTATCTATCTATCTATCTATCTATCTATCTATCTGTAACTGATCTCAGTTTGCTCATATCTATCTATCTATCTATCTATCTATCTATCTATCTATCTATCTCATTCTGTTCATTTTCTATCTATCTATCTATCTATCTATCTATCTATCTATCTATCTATCGATCTTTGAGTTCTTTCAGTGACTGGCATGTGTATAAACTTCTTATATACAACACATTAAAATTTCCCTTTTCCGATTCCATGCGTCTATGGCTTAGGGAGTAGCGACTCCGACTGACACCAAATTGGTCAAGTTTCGATCCCGGCCAAGTGGATGTGTCTAGCTACACTGATGAGCTGTGATACAACAAAACAGGCTTGTATGTGGATGACTAATATATATATATATATATATATATATATTAAAGTTAACATTCAAGTCAACAGTCAGAGATGACAGACTGTTTCATGCTATGCTCTATCTCTGATATTGAGCACTTTATCCTATATACCACACCTTAAAACTATATTTCTTTAAATATATATATATATATGTATGTATTCTAGAAAAATTTTAGATACTCTACAATTTCATGAGTTCCCATAGAGACTAACTCAAAAGAACTCAATGTTAAATTTTTATATATATAATCTAGAAAACATTTTAGATATTTCACAATTTCATGACCCATGAAATTGTAGAATATCTAAAAATTTTTCTAGATTATATTTCTCTGTTAAATTAAATTAATACATTTAACATTGAGTTCTTTTGAGTTCATCTCTATTGGAATTTACCAGACATGAATACCAAATATTCTGCCTTATATATATATATATATATATATATATATATATATATATATATCATAATCTGGATCTATATTAATCTGAATCTATGTATGTATGCATCTAGCTGTCTACATATCTATCTCAGTTCATATCTATCTATCTATCTATCTATCTATCTATCTATCTATCTATCTCTTTCTGTTCATTATCTATCTATCTATCTATCTATCTATCTATCTATCTATCTATCTATCTATCTATCTCTTTCTGTTCATTATCTATCTATCTGTCTATCTCTCTATCACTTTCTGTTCATTATCTATCTATCTATCTATCTATCTATCTATCTATCTATCTATCTATCTGTCACTTTCTGTTAATTATGTATGTATGTATGTATGTATGTATGTATGTATGTATGTATCTATCTATCTATCTATCTATCTATCTTAATATCTTCATACCTATGTTTTATCAATGCACACACACACACACACACACACACACACACACACACACACACACACACACACACTCACTCACACACACACAGAAAGAGGGCAATTTCATGGTGTAATATGCAAGAGAAAGAATTTGATACATTAATTGCACACATATCCATCCGTACATCCACCCCTCTGTCCACCCATTCATCCATACATGCATTCATACATATATTCATATGCACATGTATATATGTATGTTTCCTTGTAATTGTGAAAATAGTGTTTGTAAAGATAAAGAATAAATCCAAGAATAATGGTTGGTGATGGCCCTGAAGACGTGGGTCAAATCTATTCTTTTTTCTTTTATTCCAATTTCACACAATATAAATAAATAAAACCAAATAATAAAAAAAAATTCATAGAAAGCATCAACTTCAAAATCAGCAGACATGGCAAAGATACTCAGTCACCACTTGAGGGCATTACTCATCCAATGAGTGAAGAAACGTTAGAAAAAGAAGACAAGAGAGAAAAGAAAGGAAAGAAGAAAATAGGTCTGAGTTATTTGCCCTTGGAAGTTTAACCATTTTTGGATTCATTTTTTTTTTTATTAATGAGTACTTTTTTTTTTTTTTCCTTTCAATTTTCCCCCATTTTTCCCCAAAGAATAGTCTGCAAAAGTCAATAATAAAACCATAAGAACGCCTTAAAATGAACGCAAGTTGCTTACCTATTTCTTACTTCAGTGATATTGCATTTGTGGCGAGGTTTTTTTTATTGATTTTTGTTTTTACTGTGCACTAAAAAATAAAAATAATGAAAAAAAGAATGTTCAATTTCTGTAAAAACAGTCAGAAATGAATAATCTACAAAAGTTACTAATTTCTCCCTCATCTAAATTTTCCAGCTATTTTTTCTTGATTTTTTTTGTTCTCTCCTTTTAAAGATTTTTTCTTTTTTTTTTTTGATTTTCTTGCAGATTTATAGTGTTTTTTTTTTTAATTTACCTCAAATCACTCACACGTTTTCTTTATATGCGGAAATTTTGTTACTCTTTCAGGTTATATTTTATCTTTTATTTGTTTGTTTCTTGATTTCATTATTTCTTTTCCAGTCTCTATTTTTTCTTTATCTTCCCTTCTTTTTCTTTTTTCGTTTTTCTTTCTCTCTTGACTATTTTTTTATTGAACCAACCTGTAAAAAAATTTCAGAGTTTTTCAATTTTCAATCTTTTAAGTGCTTCGTCCTCATTTTCTCAAAAAACTAAACAAAACAAAAAAAAAAATTAAATTTAATTTTTCATTCAGTCACATGAAATTTCTTATTTTCCTTTTTATTTTGATCTGTAAAATCATTGAAAGAAAAATTCTTCTGGGGTTCAAATGTTATTCCTCTCTTTTTTTCTTTTTTGATTTCTACTTCATCTCAATCATTTACCTGCTGTTCTGAAAAGGTTTGCAGTTCAAACATTAACAAGTGAAGCTCTCTTTCCTTCTAACAAGATTTCCCAAGCCGGGCCTCTCAATCATTTCTAAATTACAATTAAACTGCAGACTCGTGTCAGCATGTGAATTCTGTTTAGGGAGCAGATAAAATTGCTTTCATTTTCTCTCGTGAGATTGTAGGAAAGACATTCTCTCTGTTTATCTATCTACTAATGCCTGTTATTTAACATTTTATGCATTGGGTCATGTAGATCAATCCATTTGTCAGTCTATCATAGTGCGTTCATACCAATATATTTACCTAATTTATGTAAAGATCATGTAAATTAAGATCCAATCAAAGTTCAATTTATTAAGGATCCTATCAATTAAGATCCACTCAAAAATTATTTCAAATATCCTATTGTTTAAGATTCAATAAAAAATAAATTTGAAAGATTCTATCACTTTAAATTCAATCAACGATCAATTTCTTAAGAATTCTATCAATTAAGATCAAATCAAAAATAAATTTTAAATATCCTATCAATTAAAATCCTATCAGTTAAGATCCAATGAAAGATCAATTTTTTAACAATTCTATCAATTAAGATCCAACCAAAAGATGAATTTATTAATGATCCTATCAATTAAGATTCAATCAAAAATACATTTTTAAAATCTTATCAATTTAGATTCAATCAAAGATCAATTTCTTAAGGATCCTTTTAATTAAGATCCAATCAAAAATAAATATTAAATATGCTATCAATTAAGATCCTATGAATTTAAATTCAATTAAAGATCAATTTATTAAGAGTCCTATCAATTAAGATCCAATCAAAAATATATTTTAAATATCAGTTAAGATCTAAAAACGATCAATTTCTTAAAGATCATATCAATTAACATCCAATCGCTAATAAATTTAAAATGACCTATCAGTTAAGATCCCATCATAGATCAAATTCTTAAGAATCCTATCAATTAAGATCCAATTCAAAATAAATGTTAAATTCCTATCAATTAAGATCCAATAAAAAGATAAATTTCTGAAGTGTCCTATCAACTAAGATTTTGTCAAAAATAAATTTTAAGGATCCTATCAGTTATGATTCAATCAAAGATCAATTTCTGAAGGGTTCTATAAATTAAGATATATCAAAAATAAATCTTAAATATCCTATCAGTTAAAATCCAATCAAAGATTAAGTTCATAAATCTTCTCTCTATTATAATCCACAAAAGATCAGTTAAAACATCAGATCAAGATTATCTAGAACACTCTCCTAACACATACGAAATTGAAAAATGTTTAAAAATAACAAACAATTTCAAGTCCGTTTAAAGTCAGTTAAATGCCATATGTGATACATGCTTGGGCAATCATGTCGAGACATGACGAGACTGACTTGGTAGTTTACCCCTCAGTAGATTACCATTGCTTTCTGTGGTAGACTGGTTGTCAGCCAAGACTATAGAACCCAATGACGAATGGTAGATTTATAAATGTGCTAGATAGATTCTGACAAGAAAACTTTCTGGCACGGCACAATGAATCAATTTTCTAAGCAGTAGATGCAGCTATTGATTCGATGTAGTCGTTCCACTTGAGGTCATTTGAGAGGGTGAGGCCAAGGAGGTGCAGTGTGTTGTTCGCCAGGAGACTTACATCAGTCATGCTGATGGCAGGTAGAAAAAGTTATTTATTAAGAGAGAGAAGTTTTCTTTTAGAGGCATTAAAATTTACAAGCCGTTTCCTACTCCAGTAAACGACTGATTGGAGGTCCGTTTCAAGAGTAGTAGTCAGGGTTTACTTTGATTAATTGGGGCAAGAAATGGGTTGTAAATTTTAATGCCACTTAAACAAAACTGCTCTTCTTTAACCACCAGAGACAAACTATTCTGTCCCCCGCCATCAGCATGACTGATGCTCGTCTCTTGGTGAGCCACACACTGCGCGTTCATGGCCTCACAATTTTCAACCGGCTTCAACCGGCTTAAAATATGACGACGACATCGAATCTGTAGTTGCATGTACTGCTAGGAAGGTCTGGACGTTCTTGCGGGCCAGAAGGTTTTTCTCGTCAGAATCCATCTTGTACATTTATAAATCTACCATTCGTACATGCATTGAAAACTGTTGCCATATCTGGTCGGGTGCTCATTGCTATTCATCTCTATGCCCTCGTCGGAATCCATCTTGTACATTTATAAATCTACCATTCGTACACGCATTGAAAACTGTTGCCATATCTGGTCGGGTGCTCATTGCTATTCATCTCTATGCCCTCGTCGGAATCCATCTTGTACATTTATAAATCTACCATTCGTACACGCATTGAATACTGTTGCCATATCTGGTCGGGTGCTCATTGCTATTCATCTCTATGCCCTCGTCGGAACCCATCTTGCACATTTATAAATCTACCATTTGTATGTGCATTGAATACAATTGCCATATCTGGTCGGGTGTTCCTGCTATTCATCTCTATGTTCTCGTCAGTATCCATCTTGCACATTTATAAATCTACCATTCGTCCGTGCATTGAATACTGTTGCCATATCTGGTCGGATGCTCCTGCTATTCATCTCTATGTTCTATTCAGTATCCATCTTGTACATTTATAAATCTACCATTCGTACACGCAATGAAAACTGTTGCCATATCTGGTCGGGTGTTCCTGCTATTCATCTTGAGATTCTCGACAAAATCCAAACGAAGATCTCCAAAAGAATCGATCTTAACTTGGCAGCCCGCCTTTTGTCTTTTTCTTGTCGACGTGATGTGGCTTCCCTCTGTCTTTTCTACAAGTATTTTCATGGCAACTGCTCTGGTATGCTTTTTTTCTCTGGGGCCCCGACATGAAAAACATATTGCATCTTCATATATGTAAGTTGCTGTGAAAGTTGCTTTCTCTGCCGTACGCCGATAGCGTAGCGAAAAGATATCCGTCTGATGATAAATCAATCGAATGTCGATCACGGCTTGAGGCAAACGGTTAATCTTGCCGTACTGACGACTGTGATACAGCCTTGTATGCAGATGATTATATATATATTACTGTAAATTTAGTTATACTCGGTGGTTTTTTCGAGACGTGTTTAAAAATAAATTTACAGTTAATATATATATATATATATATATATATATATATATATATATATATATAACTGTAAATTTATTTTTAAACACGTCTCGAAAAACCCACCGAGTATAAACGCGGAGGGGAAAAATGGAAACAAAAAAAGAAACGAACTAAGCACTTGAACATTAGTCAAAGTACTAGTCGAAAGAAAAAACCACGAGACGAGGAACCTAACGCGTAAAGCGGTCAATACAATAGCAGAGCAAATAAATAAGTAAGTAACTAACGTAGAGCCAACGGACCTACCGAGGTTTCACCCGATGGATCATCAGGGCAAGTTGGCTAGAGCCAACTGGCCCTGATGATCCATTAGGTGAAACCTAGCTAGGCCCGTTGGCTCTACGTTAGCTACTTACTTACTTACTTACTTATATATATATATATATATATATATATATATATATATATATATATATATATATATAGTGAAACTTTATAATTTGCTTGAAGCATTGTGTAAAATAGTTATATGGTTATGTCTTGAAGGCTGTCACAATGCGTTGAGTAAAATAAAGGAAGGTAAAGAAGTGTTTGGGTATAACCTATTTATTATACATTAATATTTCGAGATCAAAGTTTCATCTGGCAGAGAAGCTTTTGTCTGTCTTTTCGGACTTTCAAAGAATGGCTATTCCTAGCTGGCTGTCTGCTGCTGCTCTCTCTCTCTCTCTCTCTCTCTCTCTCTCTCTCTCTCGCTCTCTGTGTATGTGTGTGTGTGTGTGTTTTCTAGTTGGGGCCTTTTTGGTCTGATGATATCACCTGCTTGTATGTGTGGTTTATCTGAGTGTGATCTGACCGTTCCCTTGACTCTTTGACCGGGCTGAAGAGGATCAGTTTCATTACTGTTGTTTTATCTATCTGAGTAATCTGGTGGTGTGTGCGTGTCCGTGACTGTGTCATGTGTGCGTGTCTATCTGCGCGTAGTTCTTGTAATTTAAAGAGGTAATATACATTTTCATTTATCAAACTGATAGATTTTATCACGGGTTATTCTAGGGATACCCATATTTGAGTAGACACTGTTTATTGTTTACTTTGTCTTTTACTTTCTTCTAACACACACACACACACACACACACACACACACACCGACTTGGCAGACCCGCTGCAGTCACTCACCGGCGTGACGTGGCTTCCCTGTGCCTCTTCTATAAATACTTTCACGGCTTCTGCTCCGATGAACTTAGATGACTGGTACACCCTAGGTACGAATTTGCACGAGATACTAGATTAACAACTAGGTCCCACCCTTTTACAGTGAAACCGATAAAATGTAACCGCAATTTCTACTCCCGCAGCTTCTTTTCTCGCACTTCCCGCCTGTGGAATTCCCTTCCACATACTTGCTTCCCCGGCAGCTACAATCTCCAGGAATTTAAATGTAGGGTCAATAGACACCTCCTAACACACTAACTTGCATCCATTCTCTCAAATAGCCTTCCCATCTACCCAACCCTCATCCTCGGTATCCTTACCCGTCTATCACCCTCCTTCTGACATTTCCTCTATCTAACCACACGTTCTCATCACCTTCCCCTATGTAGCCCCCTGCGCAATAGTGGCAGTGGAATACCTTACTTGGGGTGAAATGATTAAAATAAAAAAATAGAATAATGTAATGGACAAATCAGGAAACGTATTTCAAGCCAACATTTTCAAAGCTTCTTCAGAGATTGAGAGAAAAATTAAAGGATCGGATTCCAATCCATACACTCAACTCATATAGGTGTGGATATCAAAAAATATACATATGGGTATACACGCAGGTAAACACACACACACACACACACACACACACACACACACACACACACACACACACACATATTTTTTTTCTAGTGTTAATAGAACAGTGCTCGATATGATATAACAGACCTGCGAGGTATATATTAATAAATATATATATTATCTTATGTGTATAGCACGACTCGGAGTTTCATGCACTATGCAATCATCAGGTGCATATTATGAACTGCTCTCTCTCCCCTCTCTCTCTCTCTATATATATATATATATATATATATGTATATATATATATATCCAAGCGAATAAGGAACGAAGAATATATTAACAACGTTCAAAATATTTCCTCAATCTCTCTTTTACAATCTCCCATTCCGTGTTTTCATTTTCCATGTTCCCTTCACCTCGCACACAAGAATTTACCAATATAAGGAACCGAATTTTCTATCTCCTTTCAAAAATAGCGTTTACGACCTGATGAGACATTGTCCTTTCAATGTCGAAACAAAATGTAATCTTTGCAGAAGATTGTTATTTGTACATGTTCTAAATTATAATATATATATAGTCATCCGCAGACAGATCTGTTTCGCTGCATTACAGCTCATCAGTACAGCTTAGACTCCGTTCGCTTACCTAACTCAGGATCGAGACCGGACCGCATTGGCATCAGTCGGCGATTCTACCCCTAGGCCACGAGCGTGCGGTAGAAGGTGGCAGGCTTTTTGGCGCGTATAAACACGCCCAATAGCTAGGGTGCTC
>JBBBDQ010002076.1:892500-1102500 GCA_037127315.1 Ascarosepion bandense
CACGGAGATAAACAGACACACACACACACACACACACACACACACAAACATCTTGCCTTATATATATATTGCTATATATGTCTATATATACGCTACCGGCCATAACTATTAGGCAACCCAAGAGTTTTAAAAGAAATTATGTATTTCATACTATTTTTAGTATTTATTGCCAAGTGGATAATTCTAAATGAAAATAGAATGGTTCATTGGACGAGTCGCAGCCAGGAAGCTTTTGCTTCGGCCAGCCAATAAGAAGAAGAGACTAGCATGGGGAAGAGAGCACAAAAACTGGACACCAGAACAGTTCATTTGATGCACATGTTATTGTGCAGTATTAACGAAAGAACCATTCTATTTTCATTTACAATTATTCACTTGGCAATAATTACTAAAAAATAGTATGAAATACATCATTTCTTTTAAAACTGGGGTGGCGTAATAATTATAGCCAGTAGTGTGTGTGTGTATGTATGTATGTGTGTGTATATATATATATATATATATATATATATATATAACTTTACAGGGTACGATGGGTAAATTGTCGCCACTTGCCTTGTAAAATTTTGCAAAGTAATAATAACAAAAGAACCATTCTATTTTCATTTAGAATTATCCACTTGGCAATAAATACTAAAAATAGTATGAAATTTATCATTTCTTTTAAAACTGGGGTGGCATAATAATTATGGCCAGTAGTGTGTGTGTGTGTGTGTGTGTGTGTGTGTGTGTGTGCATATATATATATATATTTAATCTAAAGGATGCGATGGCTAAATTGTCGCTATTTGCCTTGTAAAATTTTGCAAAGTAATAATAACAAAAGAACAATTCTATTTTCATTTAGAATTATCCACCCGGCAGTAAGTACTAAAAATAGTATGAAATACATGATTGTTTTAAAACTGGAGTGGTCTAATAATTATGGCCGGTCGTGTGTACAGGTGCTGACTGTGGAAGCGACCACGTCCAAATCATCTGCAAATTAAAAGTGAAACTCCGGAGATTGAAGAAGCCTAATGCAGCACCAAACCTGATATACAGCGCACTCGTGAATGACCTCAACCTACAGAAAGATTACACTAACAGCGTGAAAACCAAATACGAAGAACAAATTGGGAAAGGACACTCGAAATGGGACGCGCTAAAGGAAGCAATAGTGACATCAGCAAACAACATTTCCCCAAGGGAAATTAAGCGCAGAAAGAAAAACGAGTGGATGACTGAAGAGATTCTGGAAATGATGCAAAGGAGGCAGAAAATGATATCAAGACATGGAATGGAGTACAGGGAACTACACAAGGAAATAAGAAGAAAATGTAGACAGGCTAAAGAGAAATGGCTCAATGACAAATGTGCAGAAGTAGACATTGAGCAGGAATAATAAAGCAGACATGCAGAAGGAAATAAAAGAATTGACAGGACAAAAAGCCTACTCTTCAACAGGATGTCTAAAATCTAACGACGGAACAATCATTTTGGAGAAAGAGGAAATACTCCAACGATGGGAAGAATATATAAAAGATATTTTTCACAACAAGAGAGAGCAACCAATAATACGCAAAGATGAGGACAGACCGGAAATATTAAAGTCTGAAGTGGTATCTGCAGTAGCCAAACTAAACAGAAACAAAGCAGCGGGACCAGACGGCATAGTCATCGAGTTGCTGATAGCCCTGGAAGAATTTGGTATAGAAATAATACTGAAATAATAAATGAAATTTATAATAGTGGTGTTATACCACATGATCTCAGCAAGTCTATCTTTATAGCACTACCTAAGAAGCCAGGAGCAAACGAGTGCGAATTCCACAGAACCATCAGTTTAATGAGCCATATAACAAAACTGATTATCCGAATCCTGATAAACAGAGCGAGAAGTAGAATCAGGCCAGAAATAGGTCAAGAACAGTGTGGTTTCGTTAAAGACACGGGAACAAGATATGCCATATTTATGATTAGGATGCTCTCCGAAAGGGCAATACAAATGAAGAAGGACTTATACCTGTGCTTTATTGATTTTGCGAAGGCATTCAACAAAATACGCCACAAAGAACTGATGGAGACGCTCGGTAGCCTGGACATATTTGGGAAAGACTTGAGAGTAATAAAGAATCTTTACTGACAACAAATCCCTTGTATACGGACATGTAACGAATTCAGCAGATATACAAAGATAGAAAGGGGCGTAAGACAAGGATGTGTCTTTTCACCGAATCTGTTCAACTTGTACAGCGAGAATATTTTGAGGACCCTAGAAGTTATTCCTGGATGCGTCATCAGAGGCAACAATTTAAACAACCTAAGGTACGCAGATGATACAGTGCTGGTAGCAGACACAGAAAGGAAACTACAAGACCTCCTACAGAAGGTAGCAGAAGAAAGTAACAAGAAAGGACTAGAAATAAACTGCACGAAAACCGAATGCATGGTCATCAGTAAAAAAGGGCAGCCCAAAATGCCAAATACAGATCGGGGATATCAGAATCCAGCAGGCACAAAAATTTAAATACCTGGGAAGCGTTATAACAGAAGACGGAAAGTGCGACACAGTGTCTGCTATCAGCACTGTATCATCTGCGTATCGGATATTGTTGAGATTGTAGCCGCCAATGACGAATCCCGGCAAGGCTTTTTGCTCCATGTCAGGTCAGATTCTGGGTAAGTTTCGAGATCAGCTACTAGTTTGCTTTTATCGATTCCATCGGACTTTCTAGTCAGACAAGAATGAATTATCAGCAAAAACTGAATCGAGAACTAGGAACATCAGTCATATTTTTATATTTCCTTATTTTTTGACATCCCCAGTCCATAGCTGATTAACTGCACGAAAACCAAATGCATGGTCATCAGGAAAAAGGGCAGCTCAAAATGCCAAATACAGGTCGGGGATACCACAGTCAAGCAGGTACAAAAATTTAAATACCTGGAAAGTGTTCTAACAGAAGGCGGAAAATGCGACACGGAGATCCGAAGGCGAATTGGCATGGCGAAGGAAGCATTCCAGAAGTTGAGTAAAGTATTAAGAAACGGGACAATTTCGCTAGAAACTAGGAAGAGAGTACTGGATTGCTACGTGCTGTCCGTCGTTCAATATGGCAGTGAATGCTGGACAATACCATTAAAGATGAAGAACAAACTTGAAGCAACTGAAATGTGGTTCTACAGAAGGATGCTGCTAATATCATGGATCGAGCATGTGAGCAATGATGAGGTCTTGGAAATGATGGAAACAAAAAGGAAATTAATACTGAGCATCAAGAAGAGACAGCTGAAGTTCCTGGGACAGGCAATGAGGAAGGAGGGCTTGGAGAATCTGATACTAACAGACCAGATAGAGGGAAAAAGAGACAGGGGAAAGCAACGGATAACATATTTGAAGGACCTAATCAGGTGGATGACAGAAAGAGGATTGCATGGTGTTACAGGAGAAGGCGTGCTCAGAGCCACCAGGGATAGGGAAACGTGGAAGGCCATGATCGCCTACGTCCTGAAGAGACAAGGCACACAGAAGAAGAAGTGTGTACATATATATAAAATCCCGCAATCTCAGTAATTTTCCGAGAACCAAGTGCACAACTGCGATATATCAGCACTAGTTGCGTTATCCAGATTGTGCAGGGGTATCAAGGGGACAACTAGTTCACAGTTTTATAAAAGACCCGGTCAGAAAACCGTCTTCAAGCGTTTCCCTCAAGATACACAGAGCAGGTTCCCCAATTGGAGTAGATAGACTAAACTATCGCCCGGTTCACACTCCACCCACGTCTATTGAACGGGTGAAGAGGCTCATCCCTTGTTTCCTGTTTAGGATGTGGTTTCTGGTTTTCTCTTTTCCAATCTTTTCACTCTTACGTAGCCCCCTGCACATCAGTGGCGTTACCGCCTTGCTCGGGGTGATATGATTAAAAAAAGAAAAAAAAAAGAAAAAGGTATTTGTAAACAAAAGAAGATCTTTATGAGTTCCCTTTTGTTATCTAATAAGCTGTGAGTACATTTTTTCTTCTTTTTTATTCGTAAATTCTTTCTACAATGAATTATTTTATAATCGTCTTCCAACCTAACCCACTTCTTCCATTTTTTTTTTACATGTTTAGTCTTTCTGTCTTGTGTCAGTCAACTTTGCCAGCGGTAACCTCTGAAGATGTGTTGGCCGAAATGGTCCTAAAGTTAAGGGAGGGGAAATGGTTTTCTACCTATTCAAAACATTATTTAAGTTCCATATATATACATATATATATCAAACAAATATGATAAGGTTATCGATACAATAGAGTGCATTAACAACGAAATCAAATGTTTAATAAGCACCAATATTTTATATGGCAGTCAATCATCAGGAGAGCGTGAAGTTAGTGGATAAGTACCTTTAATATCTCTCTCGATATTAAAGGTACGTCGCGATTATATATAGAGAAATTATGTACATGTTCTAAACTACAATTTATAATAAATACACACACACACACATACACACACACACACACACACACACACACACATATATATATATATATATATATATTGTCATCTGCAGACAGATGTGTTTCGCCGTATCACAGCTCATCAGTACGGTTAGACTCCGATTGCTTTTTTACCCAGGATTGAAACCCGACTGAAATGGGCTATGGGCGTTCGGTGTAAGTTGCATACTTTTTAGCGCATATCATTATACGCGCCCAATATATATATATATATATGTGAAATTATTTGTTCGAACATTATTTTTGATCGACCCGATTATTTACGAAAAACTTTCGTTACGAAAATCAGGCCGGTAGAAATAAATATATACTGTTTGATTATAAAGAGAGTATCTACTTAAATACGAGTATCGATCAAAAATAATATTCAAACAAACAATTTCAAATTTTAGGTTCTTCATAACCATTTCGTTAAACTTCATATATATATAAGATCTCGGCTGGAAGCAAGTGAATATGTCCAGTCACACTGATGAGCTGTGATACAGCGAAACAGGCTTGTATGTGGATGACTAATATATTATACTCTCATTACAATTGAGCTCTCTAGAGAGAAAAATTTCAAAAACAGACAACCACTTCTGCGATTTACGCTTTACTCTTTAGTAATGAATTGAGTTCTCCCGGTGGCTGGCATGTGTATACACCGCATATATATAACACACTAAAATTTCCCTCTCCGATTCCACGTGCCCATGGCTTAGAGAGTAGACACTCCGACTGACACCAAGTCGATCGACATTTGATCCCGGCTGGAAGCAAGTAGATGTGTCTAACCACACTGATGAGCTGTGATACAGCGAAACAGACTTGTATGTGGTTGAATAATATATATATATATATATATATAAATTTGGCTTGATGTTAATATGGACAGAGGAAAACAACGCATATCCTATCTAGCGAGTTTGAGTAAATGGATGGTGATGCAAGATTTAGTAAAGATAAGGAAAAGACTAAGAGCTACAAAAGACAGGAAATTGTGGAGAGTCATGATCGCTAACGTTTTGGATGGACAGGTACATGGAAGCAGAAGAACGAACCTACTAGTGTAAATGGTTGGCAGAACAATTTTAAGAAGTGATAACAAAAAAACAACAATGACTTAGAGCTACAATACAAAGGAAATTATGGAGAGCCATGATCGTCAACGACCTGAAAGGTCATTGATTAAAGAAGTCGGTTAAGAACATATTTTATGTCACAATATATTTATATATTAAAACAGAATTAAATTGGTATTTGTTTACGTCAGCATAATCTTTCAGGATACACCACTCCCTAACAGGATTTATTATCGGCAAGACGTAATCTTTACAAAATTTGATACGCTAATTAAACTGCGTTAACGACAGATTCAGAAAGAACGCCGAACAAACCTTGAGACGTGGCATTAACCACAAGAAAACAAAACAGAATCCATAGTTGTTAGCAGAAGAGATAACCCAAATTGTGAGCTATGGACTTCTTTTTCTTCTATGTGCCTTGTCCCTTCAACGTAGGCGATCATGGCCTTCCACGTTTCCCTATCCATGGTGGCTCTGAGCACGCCTTCTCCTGTAACACCATGCAATCCTCTTTCTGTCATCCACCTGATTAGGTCCTTCAAATATGTTATCCGTTGCTTTCCCCTGTCTCTTTTTCCCTCTATCTGGTCTGTTAGTATCAGATTCTCCAAGCCCTCCTTCCTCATTGCCTGTCCCAGGAACTTCAGCTGTCTCTTCTTGATGCTCAGTATTAATTTCCTTTTTGTTTCCATCATTTCCAAGACCTCATCATTGCTCACATGCTCGATCCATGATATTAGCAGCATCCTTCTGTAGAACCACATTTCAGTTGCTTCAAGTTTGTCTTTCATCTTCGAAGATATTGTCCAGCATTTACTACCATATTGAAGGACGGACAGCACATAGCAATCCAGTACTCTCTTCCTAGTTTCTAGCGAAATTGTCCCGTTTCTTAATACTTTACTCAACTTCTGGAATGCTTCCTTCGCCATGCCAATTCGCCTTCGGATCTCCGTGTCGCATTTTCCGCCTTCTGTTAGAACACTTTCCAGGTATTTAAATTTTTGTACCTGCTTGACTGTGGTATCCCCGACCTGTATTTGGCATTTTGAGCTGCCCTTTTTCCTGATGACCATGCATTATCAGCTATGGACTGGGGATGTCAAAAAATAAGGAAATATAAAAATATTACTGATGTTCCTAGTTCTCGATTCAGTTTTTGCTGATGATTCATTCTTGTCTTACTAGAAAGTCCGATGGAATCGATAAAATCAAACTAGTAGCTGATCTCGAAACTTAAACAGAATCTGACCTGACATGGAGCAAAAAGCCTTGCCGGGATTCGTCATTGGCGGCTACAATCTCAACAATATCCGATACGCAGATGATACGGTGCTGATAGCAGACATGGAAAGGAAAAATGCAGGACTTTCTACAGAAGTTAGCAAAAGAAAGTGAAAAGAAAGGACTGAGCATAAGCCTCACTCCTGCCCTTTCCATATAACCCCGTGTAACTTGTTCTTTTTTTTTTTATAATTATAATGTCGGTATGAAGTGGGAGATCAATTCTCTATCTTAGTCTATATATAAAGTGATCCCTCACTTTGTAGCCGTGTTACTTTCTATCTATTTATATTCTAGATTTATCGGCTTGAGAAAATAGTGGACGGATAGGGCTTAGAAGAGATACCAAGAGAAAAAAACAGAGCCTAGGAGAAGTTCATGATCGCCTACGTCCTGAAAGGACACGGCACATGAAGAAGAATTCTAACTCCTCTAAAGCGAAAACTGTTCTTCATTAATCGTCTTTAAAAAAAAACTCTCTTTGTCTTCCATAGGTATATCTGATGCTAACAACCCCCAGCAAAAAAAAAAAAAAAATGCATTTTCTTGGTCTTACATTTTCTACATGAAATGTACTGATTACATCGGCTTTCTCTTTTCCAATCATTTTACTCTTAAGTAGCCCCATGCACATCAGTGGCATCACAGCCTTGCTTGGGGTGATATGATTAAAAAAAAAAAAAAAAAAAAAAAAAAGAATGAATTGCTAAGTCTGCAGCTAAGAAAGTTGGGTCACCAGACAGTTTTTCTCGTTGGCATAAACCGTGCACATTTATGCATCTACCATTCATGCTGCTTACTTCTCGTCTTGTGCTTCTGTTACGTATCTAAAGTTTCATAAAAAAAAACTAAAAAAGAATCTGAAAAGATATTGGTCCTAATCTGGCATCTCCGCTTCATTTATATACCCATCGCCGTAACGTAGATTTACCTCTTCTATGAATATTTTTTCAGTAATTGTTCTGGTGAGCTTTTGGTAATTGTCTATACTTCTGAGATGAGGTAGTATTTACAGTATTTACATTATTCGGACAATTGTTCTCATCTTTGTTGCTATTTGTACGACGTTTAATAATAGATCATTCTATTTGTCTATATTTCTGAGACGAGGTAGTATTTACAGTATTTACATTATTCGGACTATTGTCCTCATCTTTGTTGCCATTTGTACGATGTTTAATAATAGATCATTCTATTTGTCTATATTTCTGAGATGAGGTAGTATTTACAGTATTTACATTATTCGGACTATTGTCCTCATCTTTGTTGCCATTAGTACGATGTTTAATAATAGATCATTCTATTTGTCTATATTTCTGAGATGAGGTTGTATTTTACAGTATTTACATTATTCGGACTATTGTCCTCATCTTTGTTGCCATTTGTACGACGTTTAATAATAGATCATTCTATTTGTCTATATTTCTGAGACGAGGTAGTATTTACAGTATTTACATTATTCGGACTATTGTCCTCATCTTTGTTGCCATTTGTACGACGTTTAATAATAGATCATTCTATTTGTCTATATTTCTGAGATGAGATAGTATTTACAGTATTTATATTATTCGGACTATTGTCCTCATCTTTGTTGCCATTTGTACGACGTTTTTGCCGTTGTACGCTCCGGCCTTAATCCGGTGCTAGGAATTTCGAATCTAACTCTTTATTACAATCACTGGGGAATATCATTCTCATTCCTTGCGTAGAGTCTCTTTTGTTAGTTATGAGTTATCTCCCTCTAACCCTCTAAGTTACTTGATTACCACTGCTGTAGCATGGTATTGAATTCACAACCAATTGGGTCAAGCCACTGGAACTAACTAACATCTATATCCACTGGGCCATGTGTCCTTAAGAATAGATAACTCATAACTACCAAAAGAGGTTCTACGTAAGGAATAAGAATTATATACCCCAGTGATTGTAATAAAGGGTTCGGTTCAAAATTCCTAGCACCTGAAGAAGGCCGGAGTGTACAATGGCCAAAACGTCGTACAAATGCCAAGAAAGATGAGGATAATAGTCCGAATAATTTAAATAGTGTGGTAAGCTTTAGTCGTTAAAAATTTAAGAGCAGTACTTAATTGACAGGTAGGTCTCATAATGGCACTGTTGAACTTGCTACTTTTGACTATAATTTTTATGTTGGCATTTTCTTTTCCCTTACTTCTCGCTTGTGGAACTCTCTTGCATCTCCCCACTTTACTTTAAAATAGGATCATCAAAAATCTAAATACAAATTGTCATCTTCTGATGAATGACTGTCAGAAGATTATCCCACAGTAGGTTGCCATTACTTTCTGCAGTAGACTGGTTGCCAGTCAAGGCTATAGAAACCAATCTGTCATATCTTTTACTCATAACTAGAGTGGGAAGAGATATATTATATTATTAAGTAGTAATTAGTGGGGGGCCAGTTTATTACTTCATAATGATATAAAACTGATTCCCCACTTTACGCCCAGTAGAAGCCTTAATCATGATTCCAACTATTATATTTAGTCAGTCAGTTAAGTGCCATACGTGATACACGCTTTGGGCAATCATGTCTTGAAAGAGACATGACTGGGCAGAAGATTATCCCGAAGTAGATTTTCATTACTTTCTGTGGTAGACTGGTTGCAAACCAAGGCTATAGAACCCAATTTGTCCTATTATTTAACCCATAAATGGCGGGAAGAGACGGATTAATACCTTTCCCAAGGTTATCTGTGCGTAAGTGAATGCAAGGAATTCAACTGGTATTCGAACTCGGTCCCCCGATTTGTCGTTCCGAGTCGATATCCACAGCACCACAACGCGCGTCCATACTTCTCAGTAGGTCAGATAAAAATCAGACATTATCCGTGAACTTTTCGGCTCATGACATAAAAACAAGTAGCAAGATGGTCAATTAAATAAACTCAAACGCAAAGCTAAGAAAGATCAGCCTGACCTCTACCTAGGTAATATTGGCCGGGGTAGGGATGGAAATCTGAGGTGTACCGTGTTGGGGTGGGCCTCTGGTGAGGATGCAAGGCTGGGTGGAGGCCATACTGAATGTAGTCATAAATTTGACTTTTAACAACTAGAACAAAACCATTTTTACAGGTAAGTAGCTGGACAGGTGAGTGTGTTAGACTTGATTGTCTTTGTTCGTTATTTCTGGTCCATTCACCTGCCAGTCTTAAAGAAGAAAATAAAATAACCACAAATTTTTAATGCCAAAATTCATTAAAATGTCATAAAGAATATCCACTGTCTTATATTTTTTTAGGTCAGAGAATATATATATATGTATATATCTAAACTTATTTATAAATGGAACTTTGTCTGTGTGTGTGTCTGTGTGTGTGTGTCCGTTACCTATAGACTCCGAAACGGCTGTACCGATTTTCTTGAAATTTTACACAGTTGTACTATAAGCGTCTGCAAGTGTTCTTAGCTAGGTTTTGTGTCGAGGTACCCCCGATAAATATCGAAAATCGATAATCGAAAAAATCGGGTTATAGAAGGAGTGGTCCGATCTTAATCAAATTTGATACACTCATAGACAAAGACATAAGAAACGATATTCAGAAGATTCAAGGTTGCAATTCTTACAATAGTGCAGAAAATCGATTATATATATATATATATATATATATATATATATATATATATAAGGCAAGATGTTTGTGTGTGTGTCTGTTTATCTGCCTGTATATCTATTTTTTTGAGCCCTTTTATTTTAGTTTTTGCTTCGGCATTGACTCTAAGTAGTTCGGCGATTCACCCAATGTTTACTAGAGGTAAACATTGGGTGAAAGACATGTAATATTACTAAACGTAATATTACATGTCTTTTTTTTTGTGTTGAGTGGGGGGGGGGGCGTAAACTGAAAGACTAATTATTTTTTTAAAATTTGCCAAAATCAACTAGTTGTCTGATTTTAATCAAACTTTCAGGACTTATTTACGAATGAATGAAGTTATTTATGCAATTATTATTTTTAGAAAAACTTGGTAAAAAATATTCTTTTTTGACATCGGTTATCTCCCACGCCCTAATTAATTACATGAAACTTGTAGAAATTCAGTATTGATCCCAATTTTTTATAAATTAAATGTAGAACACTTTGAGGAACGTAAATCATGAACTTTATGTTTTGTATGTGACCACTTTTCCGACAATCTACTCCGAATAGTGAAATTAAAAAATGCGTTAAAACTAAGCAATTTTAAATTTAGATAAACTTTTAATTGATTTTATAAAGAATATATATCAAGGATATCATATGCTGAATGTGTTCACATCCGGCTAGTGGTGAAAATTTATGTAACATGAATCCGAAAAAGATCTGTTGGGGAATTGATGAATTGGAGAGTTAATAGATCTGTTGATTAAAGGTTCAAGGGCTCGAAAGTTTGTTGAGAAAATGGATTAATTGATTAGCAAACCAATTTGTTGAAAAATCAATGGATCTGTTGTTTAGAGAATCAATGGCTTAATTGTTTGGTAAAACGATGGATCAATGGTTTGGAGAATTAATTGGTTGGAAAATCAATGGATTTGTTGGTTAAAGAATCAATGGCTCAAAAGTTTGTTAAACTAATGGATTAATTGGTAAGCAAACCAATTTGTTGAAAAATCAATGTACCTGTTGTTTAGAGAATACTTGCAGCAATGAGTTTGGAGATCCAGGGAATCAATGGGTTGGATCAATGTTTTGAGAAAATAGTAAATTAGAAGATCAGAGGATCTGTTCGTTAGAGAATCAAAATGAAATAATAGTCAGTTGGTTTAAGAGTACATGGAGGAAAGATTTTATAGATTCAAGGAATCAATGGATTGGATCAATGGATTGGATCAATGGGTTGGATCAATGGGTTGGGAAATTCATGGACTGGAAAATCAATGGAACTGTTGGCTAGAGAATCACTGACTTAATGGTTTTGTGAAACGATGGACCAGTTGTTTGAAGAAACCGTTGGTTGAAAAATCAATGGATTAGTTGGTTAGAGAATACATGAAGCGATAGGTTTTGAGATTTTGGATCAATGTGTGGGGCATTAATGAATTAGAAAATCATAAAATTTTTTGGCTAAAATATCTATAAAGCTAGTGAATCAATTGGTTGGAATATCAATAGATCAATGTGTTCAAGAATCAATTGATCAAAGATCAATAATAATCAATAAATAAATCAATGTATCAATAGCTTGGAAAATGTGGATGTGTCAGAGAATCAATGAATCAATGGACAGTGAAGCTAATGGATCAATAAATTAGGAAATTAATGGATCTTTTGGTTAGAGTGCCAATGTATCATTGGTCTGTGAAATGATTAAATCAATATGATAGAAAATCAATGGGTACATTATTGACTAAACTTGTTAGAAAGTCAATGAATCATTGGGTTGGGAAATGAATGGATCACTGGATTGGAGTATATTTGGATCTATTAGTTAGAGAGCAAATGGATCAATGGGTGGGAGAAATAACCGATCAATTGGCTGGAGAATCGATGCATCTTTTGGCTAGAGATATCGATTGATCCAAGTGTTTATTAAACAATGAATTAATGGGTTGGGAAATTAACTGATTTTAGAATTAATGGATCTGTTGGTTAGAGAATCAGTGGATCAGTGTGTTGGATCAATGGGTTGGGTGCTTAATGAGCTGAAATATCCATGGAGTTTTATTTTGTGGATCAATTGTTTTTGGAATCAATTGATAAATGGTTTTGGTGAAATACTGGATTTGTTGCCTAGCAAATCAATGGATCAGTATTTTAGAGATTCTTGATGTGTCGGAGAATTAATGGATCAATTTGTTGCAGAGTCATTGGACCACCGAATTGGAGAAACATTGGTTTGAGATTTAATATATCTTTGTATTGTGGAATTTGGAGGTCAATACGTTGGAAAATTAATGGGTCAAGAGTCTGTGTCATATACTGCTGATGGATCTTGACAACAACAAGGAACATGTATATATATAAATATATTCTTATATTCTTAGTCTTTGTTGGTGATACCTGCGTGGAACTGTAGAGCAGTCGGAGAGAGTTCGTAAACGAAGGAGCTGCCAAGAGTCTTTATCCAGACTCTCTGTCTCTTCAGCCCAAAATTCTAGGCTTTATATAGTCTTAAAACTCCCAGGCAGGTTTGATTTTCAGGTTGTCGCTTTGTTGACCTCACCTACGGCTGGATGTATCTGTCAATCACACCCGGTGGTCCATTGCTTTCCTAGCTGATTGTCGCTTAGTTTTTTATTGCACTTTGTTGACATCATCTACAACCGGATATACATGTAAAAAAACCCTTGTCCTTTGCGAACCTTACTTACAGCCGGATGTACCTGTCAATTCCCTCCGCTGTTTAAGGTAATATATTACAGGTTTGAGAAATAGTGGATTTGCTTGTTAGAGAATCAATGGATCGATTTTGGGGGAAAATCAGTTATTTATAGAATTATAAGATCTGTCTGTTACAGAATTAATGGATGAATGTGTTGGGAAAACAATACATCAGTTTTTTTTAATCAATGGATATATCGATTAGAAAATGATAGAAGGGATAGAGTAAAGCAATGTACAACTTTTCAGTTGCAATTGACAGGAAATTGTAGAGAACTATGATCACTTACGTATTAATGTGAAATGATCTAGAAGAGTGGTCGCTCAATACGATCTTTATTACTTGAGTTGTTAAGAACGATTCAATTAAGTTAAATATATGGTCAGAAACAACAAAGCCATTGAGTATAAGGAGAAGGTCAGCATGTCAAACCCTGTCAAATCATTCTAGATGCTGCAGGTCAACCGTGGCCATTTTAAGTAAAGACTTATACAAGTATGTCTCAGGTACGTTGTTTCGAGTTAAGTCCTTGATTATACGTCGTTTGTCAAAGAATATATGGAAAAATAAAAAAATCAACTTTAAGCCATTTTATTCGATTTTACGTCTGTCCGCCGTAAATATTGAAAATTTAATAATCTTCTAAAAGCGTTAAAATCACATAAAATACATAAATAAAAAATATTATTGCACAATAAATAAGAAAAAAAAGCATCTATGTCCGCGATGTAATTAAGCAAATTAAATGTAAATGTTGGAAAATTTGAGATAGATTAATTTATTTTCTACGATCGCAAAATAATTTGAATAACTACATTTATTACTTACCCTTACAAAATCATTTTGTTTTATAATGTTTTAGAGTAAGCCACATTCACAAATAAAGAGTCCGCAATGTACTGTAGAGATCATCAAATTGTAAATATCTACACTTACAAGTATGTACGTACATGTATTCGTAAATGTTGATTACTTTTTTCTGCACTTCATTAAAAACTAGAACTTAATTTGCATGCTTAAAATAGATTCTTATTGACCATATATTATTAAAAGTGCAATTATAAATAAAATACAGAACTGGGAATGGTTATTTGTGGTTTTAGTGACAAGTAAATTCAACTTAAGTCGTTTTTCAACTTAAATCGCCACTCCTGGAACAGATGACTGACTTAAGGTGAGGTATACCTGTAGATAACACTCAAAATAGTGACTGTCGACGTAGAGAAACAAAAGTCATTTGTTTATGTAAAAGAGGGTCATATGAGATGTGATGTACTTAACCAATTCAACGTTGATTAGAACCGCTAGTACTTTACCAAAAGAAAATGATTAATAGAGATACCTTCATGACTAATAGGGATACACCAACTAATTCGCTGAAAAAACAAAAAAAAAACAAAAAAAAAACAGCATAACAAAAGGCCCAAAACTTAATAAACACAAAGTTTTATTGGTAAAATATGTTATTAGTAAGAGGAAAAACCAAAGTATTTTTATTCAATTTCTTAATCTTTTCTAGGACATTTTTTTAAAGTGGGGTTAGCAATTGACGTAATAATATTTACGATCAAGGATTTAGTGCCTCGTTCCAGTGAAAAATACATTGATTTGAAAATTCTTGTAAAAATCAAATAATTGTCGGATTTTAATGAAGTTTATTCACAAATTAATTAAATTATTTAAAGTTTTTCTTTTTTTTTTTTTTAAATCTTGATATCTTTTTACATATGTTACCCTCTCTCCTGCTTAATTTCATGAAATTTCGAGAAATTAATTTTTGATCGCAAAATGTTTTTATATTAGTTAAAAGCATGACACCTTGGAGGAGGTAAATAATCAATATTTTTTTCAGACAGTTACAAATTTCTCCAAAAACTGGTCCGAATGGTAAAATTTAAAGTGCAATAAAACCGTGATTATTTAATTAGAAGCTTTTAATTGCTTTTAAAATAAATTTTATTAAGGCTACTATTGTCTTAAGAATTGAAAAAATCAAATATTTGGGAAGTGTTTGATAGAGGATGGAAAATGCGACCCAGAGATCCAAAGACGCATCGTCAAGGCCAAAGACGAATTTCAGAAGCTAACCAGACTACCGAATGACAGGAAAATCTCATTAGAAACAAAAAAAAGAATTCTGGATTGTTATGTGATATCTGTCCTTCTGTATGGAAGTGAATGATGGACAATCTCATCAAAGATGAAGGAGAGGCTTGAGGCAGCACAAGTGTGGTTTTACAAAAGGATGCTGAGGATACCATGGACAGTGCACGTGTGCAACGATGAGGTGTTGGAAAGGATGCAAACGAGAATAAAAGTGATAATAAATATCAGGAAGAGACAAATGAGGTTCCTGGGACAGGTAATGAGGAAAGGAGGCCCGGAGAACTTGATACTCACGGGTTGGATAAATGGAAGAAGAGACAGTGGAAAGCAGCACGAGACGTACTTGTGAGCAAATGGTTGACGGAGCGGGGCTTGGAAGAGATACCAAGAGGAAAATTACTGAGAACGACAAGAGTCAGGGCCAAGTGGAAGTCCATGATAGCTTACGTCTTGAAGGGACACGGCACATGAAGAAGAAGAAGAAGAAGAAGAAGAAGAAGAAGAAATAAAAAAAAACATTTCTGTGCAGCTAATCAGTAATGAGAAGAGGTGGATTCATACCTATTCAGAATTTGATAAACAAAACAAATTACAATGTGGATATAAAGTGGGGGACCAATTCTTAATTATAGACATTATATAAAGTGATCCCTCATTTTGTGGTCATGCTACTTTCTATGCATTTATATTCTAGATTTATTGGCTTGAGCAAATGGTTGACGGAGCGGGGTTTGGAAGAGATACCAAGAGGAAAATTACTGAGAACGACAAGAGACAGAGCCAAGTGGAAGTCCATGATCGCTTACGTCCTGAAGGGACACGGCACATGAAGAAGAAGAAGAAGAAGAAGAAGAAGAAGAAATAAAACTAAAAGCATTTCTGTGTAGCTAATCAGTGAAGAGGTGGATTCATACCTATTCAGAATTTGATAAACAAAAATTACAATGTGGATATAAAGTGGGGGACCAATTCTTAATTATAGACATTATATAAAGTGATCCCTCATTTTGTGGCCATGCTACTTTCTATGCATTTATATTCTAGATTAATTGGCTTGAGCAAATGGTTGACGGAGCGGGGCTTGGGAGAGATACCAAGAGGAAAATTACTGAGAGCGACAAGAAATAGAGCCAAGTGGAAGTCCATGATCGCCTACGTTCTAAAAGGACACGACACATGAAGAAGAAGAAGAAGAAGAAGAAGAAGAAGAAGAAGAAGAAGAAGAAGAAGAAGATTGTCTTAAGAAAAAATATTGTTGTTATTTGTTTTTAAATTCTAATTATAATAGCTTATTAAGTTTCAATCTTTAACATTTTTGCACCACAATGATTCGGAGATATTGTTATTAAGTAAAACAATTACAGGATAAAGTGTCGTTTAAATGAGACAAAAATGAAAATAACACTGACATCTCATTTTCACGGGTATATTTACCAAAATTGCACAAAAATATCTTGATATACTAAAGAGTAAATTTATCCAGTAAAATCACCATTGTCCCTAAACCATGCAGTTCTGATTCCTATGTCCTCAAAGTCTATATGTATAAACTACTGTGCAGGGGGCTACGTAGAGTGGAGAAAGGCTGATTAAATATAGGAAATAACAGAGGGTGGGTGATAGGCGGGTAAGGATACCGAGAATGAGGGTTGGGTAGATGAGAGTGTTCTGAGAATAGTTGGGAGTTAGTGTGATAGGAGGTGTCTATTGACCCTACATTTAAACACCTGGAGATTGTAGCTGTCGGGAAAGCAGACTTGTGGAAGGGAGTTCCACAGGCGGGAAGCACGAGAAAAGAAGCTGTTGGAGTAGAATTTACGGTTACATCTTATTTGTTTAACTGTAAAAGTGTGGGACCTAGTTGCTAATCTAGTATCTCGTGTAAATTCGTGCTTAGGCGGCACCAGTGATCTAAGCTCATCGGAGCAGAAGCCATGAAAGTACTTGTAGAAGAGGCACAGGGAAGCTACATCACGCCGGTGTGAGAGCGGCTGCAGCCGGTCTGCCAAGTCAGTATCAACCACGTTACAGATCCTCCTTTGTATTTTGTCAAGAAGCCCAAGGAGAGCAGCAGGGGCACCCGACCAGATATGGCAGCAATATTCAATACACGGGCGGATGGTAGATTTGTATATGTGCAGAATAGTTACCAAAATAATATAAAACTAAAATGAAAATGTAAAAAAAAAAAAAAAAAAAAAAAAAACGAAAACGAGTCCAATATCCTGGCAGTCTCTCGTGGCATAGAGTATTACTATTATTTTTTTCTTTTCTGGAAAATCTGCGCGTACCGGCAGACGATGGCTTGCATACCGGCAACGATACGAGTATCAGTGGTCTAAATAATGCAAAAAATGAAAATAACATGGACACTTCATTTTGACAGATATATTTACCAAAATTATACAAAAATATCTTGAAATACTAAAGAGTAAATTTATTCAATAAAATCAACATTGGCTTAAACCATGCAATACTGATTCCTATGTCCTCGATGTCTATAGCTATAAATGCTCTGCAGGGTGCGATGGATAAATTGTCGTCTAAATTGCACAAAAATGAAAATAAAAATGACATCTCATTTTAACAGATATATTTGCCAAAATTACACACAAATATCTTGAGATATGAAGGAATAAATTTTCTTTAATAAAATCGCCATTGACTTCAACCACGACCTCCAGACGACTTCGGAATCTCCTGCATCTCTTCTGGACAGTCTCCTTGTTTAAGTTGGTGAATGCTGCCATAATCCTTGACTCCAGTTCATCTTTGGTATTACAAGAAGTTTTGTTGGTCTCTCGCTCAACGGCACCCCACACATAATAATCAGGGTCCGATGGATAAATTGTCGTCTAAATTGCACAAAAATAAAAATGACACTGTCATCTCATTTTCACAGATATATTTACTAAAATTACAGGGAAATATCTTAAAATATTAAAGAGTAAATTTATTGATCAAAATCGCCTTTGGCCTCCAAACGACTTCGAGATCTACTGCAACTCTTCTGGACAGTCTCCTTGTTTAATTTGGTGATTGCTGCCAGGAACCTTGCATTAAATTCATCTTTAGTGTTACAAGGAGCTTTTCGGTCTTTCCTTCATTTTGATCTTACACATAATAAAGGGGTTTGCATGCTGGGGATTTAGGATTTAGGATTAAGGTGGTCATATGTACGCGGTGATTTGGTCGGAGAAATTGTCTGACTGTCATGCCTAGGTTCTACTACTTGTGTGGCATGGTGTAGAGACCTGTAGCATAGGAGATGGCTAATGTTTCTTTGATTCAGCCTTGTGTCAGACATAACCGAACTCCGTACAGCTTACAGAATTTATGCAGAAGTATCATCATCAGAATTATCAGAAGGTTGGTTGTCGGCAGGATGGAATGTGTGGAATAGTGTAAGAATAAAATTGACATTTTTCATGTTAAAATAGAAATTTATTAAAAGGAAAGAATAACACAAGTTGTAGAAGTTAATGTTCAATTAGAAACATTATTAAGAAGTTGAGGGTAGAGTTCGTCTTCAATGAGAAAATTATGGGTATCAAGAATTGTAGAAAATGTTCGTAGTAGTAATTGATTAAAGAGATAAGAAGAAAGAGAACAAGGTGCAACCTGACCTTATCTCCAGGTCGATTTGAAGTTGATGTTACATTTTAGTTGTTTCGTCTCATGGCTCCCATCTGAATCTGTGATTGACGCTGACAGGGGCCTTTTATAGTATTCAGATTTTCGCACTTGCTCGCGAAGTCCTCAAGTCTTGTAAGTCACTCCCATTGGTCAAAAATCAATTTAACACCTACTTGCAAATTCTGGGTTCGACTTTTTCTTTAAGCACATGGTCAATCCTTTTTCTATTTGGAAAAAACCAGGATTTCACACAGCCTTGTGAATCCATTGCTCCATGTCATCTCTAACCAATTGATTTACCATCCAATTGGTTCTCCAACATAATGAGTGATTTTTTCACCAAATCATTGATTCATTGATTCTCTAACAGATCCATTGATTTTCCAATTCATTAATTACCTAACACTCAATTCATTAAATCACTAGACCCATTACGACATGTAAATATGGCTTAATGGTTAGGTGAAACATTGGATTAGTTCGATTAAGCCATTGATTCTTCAATCCATTAATTCACATCCAGCGCCTGGTATTCCCAAGTGGTCACCCATCTAAGTACTGACCAGACTCAACGTTGCTTAACTTCGGTGATCGGACGAGAACCGGTGTATTCAACATGATATACCATAAGCCTACACGGATGTGCGTTGTGGTGCAGTGGATGCCGGCTTGGAAAAAGAAATCGGTGGTACCGTTAGGGAAAGGTATTAATCCGTCACTTCCCTCCAGTTACGGGTTAAATAACAGGATGGGGCCTAGAGGCAACCCATCTACTGTTGGTGTCACAATAAAAACACCCTTGGTAGCCCTGGCGAAGCATCAAGTACTCAGCTATTTGACAAGATTATGGATTTCGTTGCAAACTGCGCCAGGGCTCCAAATGCACAGGAATACTGGAGGGGGTGTAGTGAGTTCTATCTCGGCCAAAGGCCGCAAGACGACGACGAAACATTCTACAGAGACAGAAAATCTGTATCATGACAAAACAAAATGAAGTTTTTTCTCAGTATTTTTACTTTAGACAATTTCGCTACATACTGTTTTATTTTGCTTTTTCCACAGCATTTGAAATGAAAAAGCTGTTCAAATAAATAAGTTTAGTAGAAAACATTAAAAAAAGATCCATATCTAAACTTATTTATAAATGAAACTTTGTCTCTGTGTGTGTGTGCCTGTGTGTGTGTGTGTGTCCGTTACCTATAGACACCGAAACGGCTGAACCGATTTTCTTGAAAATTTACACAGTTGTACTATAAGCGTCTGCGAGCGTTCTTAGCTAGGTTTTGTGCCGAGGTGGCCCCGATAAATATCGATAATCGAAAAAATCGGGTTATAGAAGGAGTGGTCCGATTTTAATAAAATTTGATACACTCATAGACAAAGACATAAGAAACGATATTCAGAAGTTTCAAGGTTGCAGTTTTTAAAATAGTGTAGAAAATCGATAATCTATCTATCTATCTATCTATATATATATATATATATATATATATATATATATATACAAAATCGATACCAGGAAATCAAAATTTGACTTACATTCATTCATTTTTCTTTCAGTCTACGGTTTCGCTTTAACTGGAAACAACTATTGCTTTTAAGTCTTTTGTGCCAACGTCCAAAGAGTCTAAGCTCCAGGACCATGGATTAGTTTTAAAGCTTTCATTACACCCGAGCAACGCCGGGCTATACTGCTAGTTTTTTTTTATAAATTGAAGGAATTTTGTTTTCTATGCCGATTCTATTTTACAGATTTATCTCTAGATTTTTACAATATATAAATCATTTTTATTCTACAGAAAATGAAACATGTAGAATTTGGAAGTTTAACAATGGCTTTAAATAACTGAATCTTGAAACAGTCAGTCAATTAAGTGCCGTACATGATACCCGCTTCGGCATTCATGTCTCGAAAGAAGATTATCACGCAGTAGGTTGCCATTGCTTTCTCTCGTAGACTGGTTGCCAACCAAGGCTATAGAACCCATTCTGTCCTATAATTTGACTCATAGCTAGAGGGATAAGAAATGTATTATATTCTTCTATGTGCCCTGTCCCTTCAGGACGTAGGAGATCATGGCTTTCTACGTTTCCCTATCCCTGGTGGCTCTGAGCACGCCTTCACCTGTTACACCATCCAATCCTCGTTCCGTCATCCACCTGATTAGGTCCTTCATATATGTTATCTGTTGATTTCCCCTGTTTCTTTTTCCCTCTATCTGGCCTGTTAGTATCAGGTTCTCCAAGCCCTCTTTCCTCATTGCATGTCCCAGGAACTTCAGCTGTCTCTTCCTGATGCTCAGTATTAATTCCTTTTTGTTTCCATCATTTCCAAGACCTCATCATTGCTCACGTGCTCGATTCATGATATTCGCAGCATCCTTCTGTAGAACCACATTTCAATTGCTTCAAGTTTTTCTTACATCTTTGATGGTATTGTCCAGTATTCATTGCCATATTGAAGGACGGATAGCGCGTAGCAATCCAGTACTCTCTTCCTAGATTCTAGCAAAATTGTCCTGTTTCTTAATACTTTACTCAACTTCTGGAATGCTTCCTTCGCCATGCCAATTCGCCTTCGGATCTCTGTGTCGCACTTTCCGTCTTCTGTTATAACACTTCCCAGGTATTTAAATTTTTGTACCTGCTTGATTCTAGTATCCCCGACCTGTATTTGGCATTTTGGGCTGCCCTTTTTACTGATGACTATGCATTCGGTTTTCTTGCAGATTATTTGTAGTCCTTTCTTGTCACTCTCTTCAGCTACCTTCTGTAGGGGGTCTTGTAGTTTCCTTTCTGTGTCTGCTATCAGCACTGTATCATCTGCGTACCTTAGGTTGTTTAAATTGTGGCCTCTGATTACGAATCCAGTCATAACTTCTAGGGTAAGCAGTAATTAGTGGGGGGATCAGTTTATTACTTCATAACAATATAAAATTGTTTCCCCCATTTTATGCTCAGTAGAAAACTTCATCATGTTTCCAACTATTATATTCAGTCAGTCAGTTAAATTGTCATACGTGATACAAGCTATACACACTTTGGGCGATCATGTCTCTTTCGAGACATAACAGACTGTGCAGAAGATTATCCCGCAGTAGATTGCCATTGCTTTCCGATGTAGATTGGTTGCCAGCCAAAGCTATAGAACCCAATCTGTTCTATTATTTAACCCATAACTGGAGGGAAGAGACGGATAAATACCTTTCCCAAAAGATGGAAATCTCATAGGCAAATTTTCTTGTTGCACACAATCTTTCTTTGTATCTTATAGCCTGCTTTCTTTCTTTTTCTCTCTCTCTCTATCTCTCTCTCTCTCTCTGTATATATATATATATATATATATATATAGGCACCTTGATGTGGTGTAATGGTCAGCAAGCTTGTCTTGCTAGAACCTACTACAACTTACTGAGTTTGATCCTCATTGGGTACTCCTTACTTTTGACCTTGTGCCAAATCATTCTCTCTCTCTCTCTCTCTCTATATATATATATATGTATGTATACTCCTTCCCTATGTATTTGCTCACTCTTTCTGTGCCTCTTCCAATCTATTCTCTCTCTCTCTCTTTCTCTATCTGTTCCCTTTCTCTTCTCTCTTTTGATTTATTTAGTTAATCACTGTGTTCTCGCTCTCTCTCATAATATGTCTCCTCCCTTTCCCCTTTCTCCTTCTTTTGATCTATCTATCTATCTATCTATCTATCTATCTATCTATCTATCTATCTATCTATCTATCACAGTCCCTTCATATCTATCTATCTATCTATCTATCTATCTATCTATCACAGTCTCTTCATATCTATCTATCTATCTATCTATCTATCTATCTATCTATCTATCACAGTCTGTTTATATCTATCTATCTATGTATCTATCTATCTATCTATCTAATCTCTCTCTGTCTCTCCTCCTCTCTCAATCTATTCATCTATATAATTCTCTTGCTGTCTGCTCTCTCTTGCTCTGTATACTCTCTCTGTACCCTCATCTTTCCCACTTTCTCTCTCTCTATCTACGTTAACTCTCTTCGATTTCTCCCTCTCTCTCACTCTCTCTGTCTAGCTATCTTCTACAGATAATTCTCTCTTCTTCATTCTTATTCTCCGACTCCTTTTACAATTACACCTAAAAGGGTCAAAATATCTGAGTCAGTCGCCTCGATGTGTCACTAACATTAAATATAAATTAACAAGTCAATAAATTTTCCTGCTCTACAACGAGTGGGTTAAACATGCAGTTTTCCACAGTAGGTATAAAACAATAAATATTGCGTCTTTTCTCATAAAGAGGTCACTTGTTAAGCATATATAAATATGGTGGACTTAAATCCGTATTTATAAGTGGATTTCCAGTCATTGTTTCGCCGTACAAGTTCGTATATTCATTAGATGACAAAATTCAAAGTTCTCGTCTACAAGAATAAAAAAAAAAATTCATGATTTATTTTGAAGGAAGGAAGAGTTTACTTTTTCTTGTTGTCTCACGTTTAATGAGTCCCTCTTAAACTTTGCAAGTTTTCTCTGATGAAAAAATCTTCTCATATTCTGATCCTAGTAAATAGTACAATGTACTCATTACAAATTTAATTTATTTACCATAAAGAACACATATACACAATCACACAAGCATACATACATGTGTATACATGCATATACTCACTCACTTTTTTAATTATTTTACCCCAAGTAACACAATAAAGCCACTAAGACACAAGGGGTTACTTAGTGTGAAAGAATATGTAAAAAAGATTAATGAAGCAGACAGGAGATAACAATTGACACTGTATTCAATTTTTGAAGATTAAAGCTGGCTGGAAAGTGTTAAGTAAAATGTGTGAGAAAAGAAACTGTTAGAATAGAAGTTACGGTTAAATTTTGCCAATTATAAAGTAAATTGACGAGACTTTCTTGCCGATTCTGCACTGCACTTAAATCCATAAAGTCTGGGTACCATAGCAAAGAGATCATCCGAAAAATTACCATGAAAGAATTTATAAAAAAGGCAGAGGGAAGATATGCTACGAAAGTGGAAAAGTGCAAGCTCTAATTAAAAAAATACAATTGACAGTTGACACTGACTAAAATGATATACTGTAAACAATAATAAAAATAATATTAGTTGAAAAAATAAATTAATTGCCTAATAAATCTGATCTGATACAGGACAGTAGAATCATTTGAGAAATCATTTATAAAAATCTACGGATTAATAAAAATGCTTCAACTGAAATATTCCGACCTTACTGGAAGGCTGTATAATAAATCAGTAGAAACAAAAGGCAAATCAACAAAAATAAATATAAAAGTTGCAAAAATCTATGGATTAATAAATATTTTTATTGTTGGAAGTCTGAAAAATATATTGGTAGACACAGATGCTTCATCTGAGACCTCCATACATTATGGGAAGGCTGGAGAATATATTGGTCAAAAACAGATGCTTCACTGAGACCTCCATACATTATGGGAAGGCTGGAGAATATATTGGTCAAAACAGATAATTCACTGAGACCTCCATACATTATGGGAAGGCTGGAGAATATATTGGTCAAAACAGATGCTTCACTGAGACCTCCATACATTATGGGAAGGTTGGAGAATATATTGGTCAAAACAGATGCTTCACTGTGACCTCCATACATTATGGGAAGGCTGGAGAATATATTGGTCAAAACAGATAATTCACTGAGACCTCCATACATTATGGGAAGGCTGAGGAAGGAGTATTAATTAAAACAGATGCTTCACTGTGACCTCCATACATTATGGGAAGGCTGGAGAATATATTGGTCAAAACAGATACTTCACTGAGACCTCCATTATGGGAAGGCTGGAGAATATATTGGTCAAAACGATGCTTCACTGTGACCTCCATACATTATGGGAAGGCTGGAGAATATATTGGTCAAAACAGATACTTCACTGAGACCTCCATACATTATGGGAAGGCTGGAGAATATATTGGTCAAAACAGATGCTTCACTGTGACCTCCATACATTATGGGAAGGCTGGAGAATATATTGGTCAAAACAGATACTCCACTGAGACCTCCATACATTATGGGAAGGCTGGAATATATTGGTCAAAACAGATGCTTCACTGAGACCTCCATACATTATGGGAAGGCTGGAGAATATATTGGTCAAAACAGATACTTCACTGAGACCTCCATACATTATGGGAAGGCTGGAGAATATATTGGTCAAAACAGATGCTTCACTGTGACCTCCATACATTATGGGAAGGCTGGAGAATATATTGGTCAAAACAGATGCTTCACTGAGACCTCCATACATTATGGGAAGGAAGGAGAATATATTGGTCAAAACAGATACTTCACTGAGACTCATACATTATGGGAAGGCTGGAGAATATATTGGTCAAAACAGATGCTTCACTGAGACCTCCATACATTATGGGAAGGCTGGAGAATATATTGGTCAAAACAGATACTTCACTGAGACCTCCATACATTATGGGAAGGCTGGAGAATATATTGGTCAAAACAGATGCTTCACTGAGACCTCCATACATTATGGGAAGGCTGGAGAATATATTGGTCAAACAGATGCTTCACTGAGACCTCCATATTATGGGAAGGCTGGAGAATATATTGGTCAAAACAGATGCTTCACTGAGACCTCCATACATTATGGGAAGGCTGGAGTATTGGTCAAAACAGATGCTTCACTGAGACCTCCATACATTATGGGAAGGCTGGAGAATATATTGGTCAAAACAGATGCTTCACTGAGACCTCCATACATTAAGTGGGAAGGCTGAGAATATATTGGTCAAAACAGATGCTTCACTGAGACCTCCATACATTATGGAAGGCTGGAGAATATATTGGTCAAAACAGATGCTTCACTGAGACCTCCATACATTATGGGAAGGCTGGAGAATATATTGGTCAAAACAGATGCTTCACTGAGACCTCCATACATTATGGGAAGGCTTGAGAATATATTGGTCAAAACAGATGCTTCACTGAGACCCCATACATTATGGGAAGGCTGGAGAATATATTGGTCAAAACAGATACTTCACTGAGACCCCCATACATTATGGGAAGGCTGGAGAATATTGGTCAAAACAGATGCTTCACTGTGACCCTCCATAGATTATGGGAAGGCTGGAGAATATATTGGTCAAAACAGATACTTCACTGAGACCTCCATACATTATGTGGGAAGGCTGGAGAATATATTGGTCAAAACAGATGCTTCACTGGGTGACCTCCATACATTATGGGAAGGCTGGAGAATATATTGGTCAAAACAGATACTTCACTGAGACCTCCATACATTATGGGAAGGCTGGAGAATATATTGGTCAAAACAGATGCTTCACTGTGACCTCCATACATTATGGGAAGGCTGGAGAATATATTGGTCAAAACAGATACTTCACTGAGACCTCCATACATTATGGGAAGGCTGGAGAATATATTGGTCAAAACAGATGCTTCACTGTGACCTCCATACATTATGGGAAGGCTGGGAGAATATGTTGGTCAAAACAGATGTTTCACTGAGACCTCCATACATTATGTGGAAGCTGGAGAATATATTGGTCAAAACAGATGTTTCACTGAGACCTCCATACATCATGGGAAGGCTGGAGAACATATTGGTCAAAACAGATGCAAACACTGAGACCTCCATGACATTATGGGAAGGGCTGGAGAATATATTGGTCAAAACAGATGCTTCACTGAGACCCTCCATACATTATGGGGAAGGTTGGAGAATATATTGTTCAAAACAGATGCTTCACTGAGACCTCATACATTATGGAAGAAGTGAGAATATATTGGTCAAAACAGATGCTTCACTGAGACCTCCATACATTATGGGAAGGCTGGAGAATATATTGGTCAAAACAGATACTTCACTGAGACCTCCACATTGGCAAAGGGGTTGGAGAATATAGGGCTGACAAAACAGATAAGCCACTGTGACCTCCAGGACAGTGGGAAGGCTGGCGAATATATTGGCCAAAATATACTTCACTGAGACCTCCATACATTATGGGAAGGCTGGAGAATATATTGGTCAAAACAGAGTGCACACTGTGACCTCCATACATTATGGGAAGGCTTTGGAGAATATATTGGTCAAAACAGATGCTTCTACCTGTGACCTCCATACATTATGGGAAGGCTTGGAGAATATATTGGTCAAAACAGATGCTTCACTGTGACCTCCATACATTATGTGGAAGGCTGGAGAATATACACAAACACAAGCTTCACTGAGACCTCCATACATTATGGGAAGGCTGGAGAATATATTGGTCAAAACAGATACTTCACTGAGACCTCCATACATTATGGGAAGGCTGGAGAATATATTGGTCAAAACAGATGCTTCACTGTGACCTCCATACATTGCGGGAAGGCTGAGAATATATTGGTCAAAACAGATACTTCACTGAGACCTCCATACATTATGGAAGGCTGAAGGGGCCTATTGGTCAAAACAGATGCTTCACTGTGACCTCCATATTGCGGGAAGGCTGGAGAATATACTATCAAAACAGATGCTTCACTGTGACCTCCATACATTATGGGAAGGCTGGAGAATATATTGGTCAAACAGATGCTTCACTGGAGACCTTCCATACATTATGGGAAGGCTGGAGAATATATTGGTCATAAAACAGAGTTGACTGTGACCTGAACAAGGCTGTGGAAGGAAGGAGAATAAGGCTGTCAAAATGAGATACTTCACTGAGACCTCCATAAAGTACATTATGGGAAGGCTGGCAGCACATGGCTGTCAAAACAGATGCTTCACTGTGACCTCCATACATTATGGGAAATGGGAAAATATATTATCAAAACAGATACTTCACTGAGACCTCCATATTTATGGAAGGCTGGAGAATATATTGGTCAAAAACAGATACTTCATCAGAGACCTCCATACATTATGGAAGTTATTGGAGAATATATTGGTCAAAACATGCTTCACTGTGACCTCCATACACAGTGGAAGGTTGGAGAATATATTAGTCAAAACAGATGTGCTTTACTGTGACCTCCACACATTATGGGAAGGCTGGAGAATATATTAGTCAAAACAGATGTTACCGTGACTCATACATTATGGGAAGGCTGAGAACATAGCTTGGTCAAAACAGATGCTTCACTGAGACCTCCATACATTATGGGAAGGCTGGAAAATATATTGGTCAAAACAGATACTTCACTGAGACCTCCATACATTATGGGAAGGCTGGAGAATATATTGGTCAAAACAGATACTTCACTGAGACCTCCATACATTATGGGAAGGCTGGAGAATATATTGGTCAAAACAGATGCTTCACTGTGACCTCCATACATTATGGGAAGGCTGGAGAATATATTAGTCAAAACAGATGCTTTACTGTGACCTCCATACATTATGGGAAGGCTGGAGAATATATTAGTCAAAACAGATGCTTTACTGTGACCTCCATACATTATGGGAAGGCTGGAGAATATATTGGTCAAAACAGATGCTTCACTGAGACCTCCATACATTATGGGAAGGCTGGAGAATATATTGGTCAAAACAGATACTTCACTGAGACCTCCATACATTATGGGAAGGCTGGAGAATATATTGGTCAAAACAGATACTTCACTGAGACCTCTATACATTACGAGAAGGCTGGAAAATATATTAGCAGAAAAAAATGCTTCACTAAAACCTGCATACATTATAGGAAGGCTGGAGAATATATTGGTAGAAACAGATGCTTTACTGTGTCTTCTATAAATGATGGGAAGGGTGGAAAATATATTTGTAGAAACAGATAGTTCACTGAGACTTCCATACATTACGGGAAGGCTGGTGAATATATTGGCAGAAACAGATGCTTTACTGGGACCTCCATATATTATGGGATGGCTGGAAAATATATTAATAGAAACAGACGCTACACTGAGACCACCATACATTATGGGAAGACTGGAGAATATATTGGTAGAAACAGATATTTCACTGATACCTCCGTACATTATGGGAAGGCTGGAGAATATATTAATAGAAACAGATGCTTCACTGAGACCTCCATATATTATGGGAAGGGTGGAAAATATATTGGTAGAAACAGATACTTCACTGAGACTTCCATACATTACTAGAAGGCTGGAAAATATATTAGCAGAAACAAATGCATCACTAAAACCTGCATACATGATGGGAATGGGGGAAAATATATTTGTAGAAACAGATACTTCACTGAGACTTCCATACATTACGGGAAGGCTGGTGAATATATTGGAAAAAACAGATGCTTTACTGGGACCTCCATATATTATGGGATGGCTGGAAAATATATTAATAGTAACAGATGCTTCACTGAGACCTCCATACATTATGGGAAGGCTCAAGAATATATTGATATCAGGAGATGCTTCACTGAGAGCTCTATATTTTATGAGAAGCCTGAGAATATATATTGGTAGAAACGGATATTTCACTGAGATCTCCATACATTATTGGAAGGCTGCAGAATATATTTTAGAAACAAATGCTTCACTGAGACCTCCATATATTATGGGAAGGCTGGAAAATATATTGGTGGAAACAGATGCTTTACTGAGACCTCCGTACATTATGGGAAGATTCTAGAATATACTAGTAGAAACAAATGCTTCACTGAGATATCCATACATTATTGGAAGGCTAGAGAATATATTGGTAAAAATGTATAACATATCAATGCACAAAAAACTAGAGTATTAAAATGTATCCATTGATTGCTTAAAATGCTTCATCTGAGGCCTATGCACATTATTGGAAGGCTGGAGAATATATCGGTAGAAACATATTACAAATTAGCATAGATGAAAACAAGAGTTTTAAAAATCCGTGGATAAATGAAATTTTTTTATCAGAGGCCACCACATATTATGGGAAGGCTAAAGAATATATCATCCATATATGTTTTAAACAACACAGATAAATAATGTTGTCCAAATAATAAATAGGAATGTTGTCTTAGCCTTTGGTCTACTGAAATTTGTTCAGGAAATGTATAAACAAAAAATCTAGAAATATTACCAGTTATTTACAACTTAAGTATAAATGTTGCAACAAAGTTTAAAGATATCTTATTATCTCCTATGTTCAAAATATCTGATGAAATATGTATAGGTGCAAAGGTTGACTGATAAGTAGAGTTTTTTTTTACAGTGGAGTCAAATATACTTCAGTATCTGTTTGGGTTGAGATGTTTTTATCGTTTATATTTAAACTAATGTCTTCATTTACACTATTTACAATATTCAGGCTACTATTCTTGTCTTTGTTGCAATATTCACAATGTTCTGGTCATTGTACACTCAGTTCTTCTAGATTGTTCTAGTTCCTCATGTCATGACTCTTCCAGATATCTCAGTTTCATTTATTTCCCTTTAGTAACTCAAATCTCCAATTTTTGTTCACCTCTGCTGTCACCAGGGATTGAACTCAAAAGTCTTTGGTCAGTCATTGCATTACTTCAATCAACACTTTTATCAACTAGGTTCAGTGGATAAATATTTTAAGTCGATATGATTTTATTTACTTTTATTTTATTTAGTTATTTTATGTCAATATATAAATTTTCAGCTATGTATATATATATATATATATGTATATATATATATATATATATATATATATATACAGTACTGTGCAAAAGTATTATGACAAGAACTATTTTAATTTTTATGAGGCATATTGACAGAAAATAAACAATTTAATTCAAGTAATTTTATTTGATTTACTCAACAAATGATTTAACATACTTGTTATTAAATAAATTTAATATTTAGTATAATAGCCTTTTGCTTTGAAAGAATAAAATAATTGCGACAATTTAACAATCGCACCTAGTATATATATATATATATATATATATATATACAGTACAGTGCAAAAGTATTAGGACAAGAACTATTTTATCTTTTATGAGGCATCAAAAAAATAAAGTTTAAAATCACCCATGTCAAAACACTTTTGAACACTACCAGTAGGATGCAAAAGTATTAAGATAGGGGTGATTTTCCAAACAACCTCACTGAAATTCAAATAAAAGGTGAAAAGTCAAGTAAATTGCTAATAAATATTGATTATTTAAAACTAGGTGTAAAAGAAATGTATTAAAAAGAAGTTATATTTAATTTTTCCTATTTTCTATTAAACAAGTTATTTTGAAACTACTCATTATTCTGTTATCCTTGGATATGACTGACTTTTTTCTTATTCCCCCCTCTCGAATTGATAAATCTAATGTTACTTCGCAAGACACACTTTGGGAACAAATACAAGCTGCTTGGCAGGAGATACCTTTAGATACATTGAAGAAGCTTGTGATGTCAATGCCTTACTGAATGAAGGCTGTGATCAAAGCAAAAGGCTATTATAGTAAATATTAAATTTATTTTGTAACAAGTATTTTTTTCTTGTTAAAGCATTTGTTGAGTAAATCAAATAAAATTACTTTAATTAAATTGTTTATTTTCTGTCAGTATACATCATAAAAGATAAAATAGTTCTTGTCCTAATACTTTTGCACAGTACTATATATATATATATATATAGGAAAAATTATTAAAAAGTTGTGAGTTTAAAAATGTATTTTTTTGACAGTATTTGTTTATTTCTATTATTATATTTTATATTTCAGACCGTCCTCAGTCCTTCATCAGAAAAAAAAAACAGTATATCAGATTAAATATATTGCAAACACTATGTAAGCTTATTCTTAATAAAATCCGTTCATACTCATGGATAATCTTTCGCGTCTTACAATCAAGAGATGCCAGAAATGAGCTGCAACGTTGACAGATGTTATTTTCATTCATTTCCTAAGGTACCCAAGTACTTTCAACCTCTTTCCGAAGTCATCTTCAGGGGTGTGAGTTATGGTAACAAATATAACTGGAAAACTGTGTTGCTAAAAATTACTGTACATTTTATCTCTTGATTCTCGATTCTCAAATATCTGAAGACAATATTCATTAAAACACTTAAACTATCGATTAATAGAATCAGCTATGAATTCTGTAGTAATGTTCTAAAATGTTTGTAAAAAGAACAGTTTTTTCATGCTTTAATATATTGCTTTAGTTCCACATGCCATGCCTCTTCCAGATGTCTCAGTTTCAGTGATTTCCCTTTAGTAACCAAACTCTCCAAGATTTTTGTTCACCTCTGCTGTGGCCAGGTATTGAACTCACAAATCTTTGGGTCCAATCACTTGATTACAAATGCATCTGTTCACAAAGCCTTTGAATAACTGTTTTTTCATGCTTTAACACGTGCATGACCATGGCATTACAACATATAAAAAAATCTCATTTTGGATAAGTTTCACGTTCTAATGAACACTAGCAATTTGTCAACCATTATATTTGAAGCAGGAAAAAAAAGTACAGTAATTTTTAGCAACACATTTTTCCGCTTACATTTGTTACCATAACTCACACTTCTGAAGATGATCTTGGAAAGAGATTGAAAGTACTTGGGTACCTTAAGAAATGAATGAAAATAACATCTGTTAATGTTACAGCTCATTTCTGGCATCTTTTGATTGTAATACGTGAAAGATTATCCAAGAGTATGAACAGATTTTATTAAAACTAAGCAAACATAGTGTTTGTAATTTATTTAATCTGACATATTTAAAAGAAAATCTGGTGCATAAATACACTAATATATATATATATATATATATATATATATATATATATATATAATCATAGTTACAGTATAAACCACAGGTGGCTTCTGTGGGTATTGAACAAACACAAGTGTGCTGAAGCAGGCGTCGGCAATGAGGATTAGCTAGCTGCCATTGTAGACAGGTGTCCTCAGATACGAGTGGCCAGCCATATATGTAATGTATAGAAATATGCATATACATATACCAACATAAACACTCATATATTTATATAAATTATTTATGCAATTTACATTGCCCAAACTGTTGTCCTCATCCTTGTTAAATTCACGATGTTTCTGCTGTTCCACGCGCCAGCCTTCTTCAGTTAATATACTTTGGAATTTCAAAGCAAAACATTTATTTAGTCCACCCGGATATATTGCTTTAGTTCCACATGCCATGCCTCTTCCAGATGTCTCAGTTTCAGTGATTTCCCTTTAGTAACCAAACTCTCCAAGTTTTTTGTTCACCTCTGCTGTGGCCAGGTATTGAACTCACAAATCTTTGGGTCCAATCACTTGATTACAAATGCATCTGTTCACAAAGCCTTTGAATAACTGATAACATTTACTGCTATATAGAAAGCCTGATATTACATAACAGGTCAATACTATTTTCATTGTTTTTCATGAAATTTTCCTGTTTCTTAATAATATGCTTAGCTTTTGGGAGGTATATTTTATTATTGCAATACATCTTCAGATTCTGGTTACATTACCCAAAGGAAATTAATATTAAGACAATTGTAATTTTAAAAAAAACTGAAGTCCAATAATATCAGATGAATGATTCTACTGGTTGGCCATTCTTCTCCATGGAAATATCATTATCTGATTATTCTTGCATGTAAGGCCATTTCCTAAGCACCATTAACACCTCACGTCTTTTTTTTTTTTCAGTTGTCGCCATCCAGCATATCACTCTTCATCACTGGTTGGCATTAAATTGATATTTGCCTACTAGTCTTTCATATTTTTTCAACATTTATTCATCTTCAAAAATAACTTCTATTCACAAAGAGTTTTTTTCTTTTCTCCGGCCATTGAAATTCCTTCTTGTGTTCGGAAATTTATCAGGGGCTCATTTTCCATTGTAATCATGCATTGGATCCATTGTCTGCTTGCAGAATTACCATTCTTTTATTGCTGAAGAATTATCTTTTTGCTACTGACAAATCTTTCTATCAGTTCAACAATAAAATGGCTTTGCCAAAATATATATATATATATATATATATATATATATATATGTCACGATACCCCAATAAAAGTTATTTTTCAATATTTTACTTTTCTCAGTGGAAAAATTCATCTGTATGAATAATGTAAAGTACTATTTAATACCTATAGAAATAGTGGATAATCTTTGTGTTAGTTTTTTTGTTTCTCTTTTCAGATGGCCCTAGTAATAAAAATAAAAGCTATTCATGTTCAAAAGTTCCATAAAATTTTTAAGATATTCTTCAGTCTTAAAAAAAATGCATCATCATCATCACCACCACCATCAACACCCCCACCACCATCATCATCACCACATTGATTAAAAACACACACACACACACATGCACACACACACACACACACACACACACACACACACACACACACACATATATATATATATATATATATATATGAGAAAAACTACTAAAACGTTGTAAATTAAAAATGTATTTTTTTGACAGTATTTATTTATTTCTATTATTATATATAATAGAAATAAATAAAAACTGTCAAAAAAATACATTTTTAAACTTACAACTTTTTAGTAGTTTTTCCTATACATATTAAGACAGTATACGTGAATTATCATTATGCTATATATATATATATATATATATATATATATATATAGCATAATGATATATATATATGTGGTGTAAATATAGAAGAATCCAAAGGAGTATCCTGTACATACAGTGGTTGGATAACTCTCTAGGAGAGCTCTAAATATATATGTATATAAATACATAAAAAGTAAATATATGTAAAATTAAGACAAACAAGTTATTACATGGTTAACCAGGGAATAACGTGTCTGTCTTCATTTTTACATATATACATGTATTATATATATATATATATATATATATATATATATAATATTTACGGTCTCACGCACTCTGGAAGAATGGTAGACTTTGAAAAACAGTAGCTACTCTAGCATTTACGCATCGTTCATTCAGCAATGAATTAGAACACACTCAGCTATTAGGCATGTATAATGATAATGTACACACTAAAAAGTCTGCCTTCTTCTACCGAGCACTCATAGCTCAAAGGTAGAATTGCAGACTGAAACCAATTCGGTTGGGTTTCAATCCTGGGTTAAAAGCAATCGGTGTCTAACCATACTGATGAGCTGTGATACAACAAAACAGATCTGTCTGTGGATGACTATAGAGATATATATATAAGTAAAAGCTTTGGCACTTAGCTGATAAATGTTAACTTGAGCATCCCAAACCCAGAGTTTTATTGACAAAGTATCCAGGAATCATTCTGTCCACTCAATAGAGGATATCAGCCATTTGTAAATATAAATGTGAACATTGAAGTTAATACCCAGTAAAATTCAAGAAAGGTCAGTCAGTTAAGTGCCATACGTGATACACGCTTGGGCAATCATGTCTCGAAAGAGACATGACTGACTGGGCAGAAGATTATCCCGCAGTAGGTTGCCATTGCTTTCTGCGGTAGACTGGTTGCCGACCAAGGCTATAGAACCCAATCTGTCCTGCTATTTAACCCATAACTGGAAGGAAGAGACGGATTAATACCTTTCCCAAGGGTATTTGCGCGCAAGTGAATACAATGGATTCAACTGGAATTCGAACTCGGCTCCCCGGTTTCTTGTTCCGAGCCGATATCCACTGTACCACAACGCACATCCCATTCAAGAAAGGTAATGAGTGTAAAAGAATATGAGAAAAAGAAAAGAATATTATTATGGAGAAAGAACAATAAACAGGAAAACAGAAGAAATTCCTTAACAAGTTTCAAAATGACATCAGAAACCAAGGAAGAATTTATATGCAAATTAAAAGTTCCAAGTGAAAAGTTAGGCAAAGATATTCCAAATAAGAATTTGGACAGAATTTAAGACCAAAACATTTTGTTTTATCTGCAGAAGATGTTAACATCTCAAATAGAGTAAGGATAGGAGGAATATAATATTTATAAATACTTACTCTTACTTAAGGCACATTTACAGAACTGCCAGTTGTCATGAGAGTCAAAGTTGTTGAAGGTTATATGCTACCTAGAGCACCATATTTTATCCTTCTTCTTCTATGTGCCCTGTCCCTTCAGGACGTAGGCGATCATGGCCTTCCACTTTTTCCTATCCCTGGTGACTCTGAGCACGCCTTCTCCTGTTACACCACCCAAACCCCACTCTGCCTTACACTAGCTCAAGCCCATGAATCGAGAATATAAACATATAGAAACTAGCATGGCCAAAAAATGAGGGAACAGATTATACATTGATTATAATATAGAATTGATCCCCTATTTTATATCCACATTATAATTTCTTATAAACAATTTACATATATATTCTTCTTCTATGTGCCGTGTCCTTTCAGGACGTAGGCGATCATGGCTTTCCATGTCTTCCTATCCCTGGTGGCTCTTAGTACGTCTTCTCCTGTTACACCACCCAAACACCGCTCTGCCATCCACTAGCTCAAGCACACAAATTTAGAATATAAATGTATAGAAACTAGCCTGGCCACAAAGTGAGGGATCAGTTTATATATCGATCACAATATAGAATTGATCCCCCATTTTATACCCACATTATAATTTCTCATAAACAGTTTGCATATATATTCTTCTTCAATGTGCCCTGTCCCTTCAGGATGTAGGCGATCATGGCTTTCCACATCTCCCTGTCTTTGCTGGCTCTTAGCACGCTTTCTCTTGTTGCCCTTGTTCTGTCATCCACCTGATCAGGTCCTTCAAATATGTTATCCACTGCTTTTCCCTGTCTCTTTTTCCTTCTATCTGGCCTGTTAGTATCAGGTTCTCCAAGCCCTCTTTCCTCATTGAGGAGACATTTACAATTATTATGTGCAGATATCTGTTGAGATCAGAACTGTCAGGGCAGAACGATTCCTGTGGGCTAGGGTAGCCAAACACTCTGGTGTGAATGATAGAAGAAGATTGTGGTTTTACCTGGAATTTCTTAGAAAATACAAAAGCATCAATGCTGGCATTAAGCCAAAAAGAAAGCTCTGTGTCACAATTATCAATAAGAATGTTAAAAATATCAATCTAAGGGACATCTTGAATAAAAGTTACAAAATGAATCCCAATTTGCATGCTGTTTACAGAAATAAGCCTTTTTTTAACTGCATCTTGTACTCCTTGGTGATCTATAAACAAAAGATGATGCTGTACGACAGTTTTTGTAAAAAGAAGATGGTGAGAAAATTGGTTGTAAAGAAAGTATGAATGAAAAGGAAGGAAAATAAATGAAAGAAAGAAATAAGGAATTGGGGAAAGATAAATGAATCGGTGAAAATAGAGGAAGAAGAAAAAGAAGAAAAAAGGGGAAGAGGACAAGAAGAAGATGGAGGAGGAGGAGAAGAAGGAGGAGGAGAAGAAGAAAAAGAAAGACAAGAAAAGTGGAAGAAGAAGAAAAAGAAGAAGAAGAAAAAGAAAGAGAAGAAGGAGTAGGAAGGGAAGGGAAGAAGGAGAATGAGGAGGAGGAGAAGAAGGAGAAGGAGGATGAGAGATGAAGAAGAAAGAGAGGAAGAAGAAGAAGAAGAAGAAGAAGAAGAAAGACAAGATTATTAAAGAGGAGGAGAGGGAGAAGAAGATGAGGGAGGAGGAGGAGGAAGAAGAGGAAAAGAAGTGAAAGATGAAAAGACCCTAAATTGAGTGAAGATATGAGAAACAGAAGATTTGCTTTTATTTAAAGCATTGAGGATATATGGTACTTGATTTTGAGGTTATATGGTATTTGATTCTGAGGTTATATGGTACCTGAATTTGAGGTCATATGGTACTTGATTTTGAGGTTACATGGTACCTGAGTTAGTGGTTATATGGTACTTGATTTTGTGGTTACATGGTACCTGAATTTGAGGTCATATGGTACTTGATTTTGAGGTTATATTGTTCTTGATTTTGAGGTTATATTCTACCTGATTTTGTGGTTACATGGTAGTTGATTTTGAAGTTATATGGCACCTGATTTTGAAGTTATATGGTTATTGATTTTGAGGTTATATGGTTTCTGATTTTGAGGTTATATGGTTCTTGATTTTGAGGTTATATGGTTCTTGATTTTGAGGTAATAGGCGACTTGATTTTGAGGTTATATGGTACTTGATTTTGTCAGCAAACAAAATCTTGCCCTCTCTGGAAATATGTTTGCAATTAATATGTACAGACACAAAGATTAACTATCAGATTGATACAGTCGGAAAAAGTGAATCCAATGGGCTATAGTGGCTGAACTGGCCACTGTAAACTAAGGAGAAGATTGTGGTTTCACCTGATAATTTTGAAAAGCCAAAAATGCAGTGATACCAGCTTTAACCTCGACCTCCAAAAAAAAAATACATTTCTCAGTAAGAAATTGAATTAGGTTGTCCAAGGTTATTAATCTGGATACAGTCAGTCAGTAACATCCCATATGTGATACACACTTGGGTGATCATGTCTCAAAAGAGACATGACTGTCTGGGCAGAAAATTATTCTTCAATAGGTTGACATTACTTTCTGTGGTAGACTGGTTACCAACTAAGGCTATAGAACCCAATCTGTCCAGTTGCTTAACCCACAACTGGCTCTTGAAAACCCCTTCCATTGGTCAAAATATCAATTTAACATCTACTTGTGACTTTTTCTTTAAGTACATGGTCAATCCTTTTTCTATTTGGGAAGAACAAGGATTTCACATTACATTTTGAATTTTTGTAAAAATGAAGAAGGTTGATTTTAATTCTTAATTTCCTATACTACATACATTACTGCCAGACTGCCGCTCAGAAGAAGGCAAGAAAAAATATGGGTTATTGGCAGAATGATTTGCTTTAATTTCAGTTGAAAATAAAGACAAAACTTCTCCAACATTTGGATAATTATTTATTGATTTTCTTCTAAGCTTTCGGCTCACATGAGCCATCTTCAGAGAGGTAGTTCAAACTGAAATATAAAATCCACCATCACCGACGATTTTATTTTGTGTTGACATAAAACTCCGCTTGGCAACTGCAATAGTTACCAAAAATAATAAACGCAGTTCTTAAGTTTGCGATGCGGTTTTATGACGTCACACTGTGGGATAGCGCGAAATGACAACAAAACCATGTAGTCAAATGCAATGTAATATGTTATTTCCTGTTTTAAAGTTGATTTTATTGAGTGTTGGTTGTTTTGATTTGATGTACATGGCCTCCAATATCTGCAGGTTCCCCTTACTGTATGTATGAGTAAGGATCACCGTATTGTTGACCAAAATCTGTCTGATATTACCTACATGTTTATGTTTTTCAGAGAAATGTTGTTTAATAGTACTCTGATCAGAAAGATGACATGTAAGTCTACGGGAGAGCGTGGTTGTAGTAAAACCAATATATGTACTAGGTTTTTGATTAGTATCAGAGATGCAATCTCTGAATGGGCATGTAAATTGGTACACTACATTGGTTTTTTGTAGAGAATTTAGTTTAGTGCTTGTTGGGTTATTATAGACTAAGAGGTCAATTGTTTTAAACTTTTTATAATATATAATGAGTTTAATTCGATTGTTACTTTCCACTGGTTTAACATTTCTACGTATTATGTTTTTGAGAGTTTTTTCATCTTGTTTATAATTATTATGTATTTGGTTGCAATAGTATAAGTTAATAGTGTTATGTTTATTTTGATGTAAACCATTATTATTAATATTATCATTATTGTTAGAGCTATTGTTAATTTTGTTGAGATACATTTTAATTTGTTGATCAATAACGGAGTTAGGAAATCCATTATTGACTAGTGTTTGCTTAATGTTGTGTAATTCTTTATAAAATATAGATTTGGAAGAAGATATCATTTGTGTGCATTTAAGTAAGTTTTTTATAACAGCTATCTTATATCGTTGGGGTCATTCACTATTATAATTAAGAAGACACAAATTTATGCTAGTTGGTTTCCTATATAGAGAAGTAGTAAATTTATGTGTGCTAGAATCAATGAATACATCAAGGAATGGGAGTTTGTTTTTAATATTAAGTTCTAATGTAAATTTGAGGACAGAGTGACTTTCAAATTTGTTTTTAAGGTATTTAATTTGATCGATATTCTTAGCTAAAACAAAGATGTCATCTATATATCTTACATATATAGAGGGTTTATTGTTGTCATTAATTATTTTATTTTCTAGATTTGCCATATAATAATTAGAAAAGAGGGGACCTAAAGGAGATCCCATCGCAATACCATCTATTTGTGGTATATGCTGACAAGATTTTTAGGATAGGTTTGTATAAATGTTTTTTTTTTTTTGATAACCTTCTTTATCACACCCTATGACCTTATCCCAACAGGGATAATCATAGTTTTAAGAAGAAGAAAAAATAAATATCATTGGTGTTGCTTTACATGTAGGTAATATCAGACAGATTTTGGTCAACAATACGGTGATCTTTACTCATACACACAGTAAGAAGAACCTGCAGATATTGGAGGCCATGTACATCAAATTGAAACAACCAACACTCAATAAAATCAACTTTAAAACAGGAAATAGCATATTACATTGCATTTGACTACATGGTTTTGTTGTCATTTCATGCTATCCCGCGGTGAGATGTCATAAAACTGCATAGCAAACTTAAGAACTGCGTTTATTATTTTTGGTAACTATTGTCATTGCCAAGCAGAGTTTTATGTCAACACAAAATAAAATCGTCGGTGATGGTGGATTTTATAATATTTCAGTTTAAACAACCTCTCTGAAGATGGCTCATGTGAGCCGAAAGCTTAGAAGAAAACCAATAAATAATTATCCAAATGTTGGAGAATTTTTGTCTTTATTTTCAACTGAAATTAAAGCAAAAATACGACGTTTAGAACGGCTCATGATTAAACATAATAGACATTCATTGTCTCTTATATTTAACAGCATATATTTAGAAAATATATATATAGTACTGTGCAAAAGTATTAGGACAAGAACTATTTTATCTTTTATGAGGCATATTGACAAAAAATGAACAATTTAATTTAAGTAATTTTATTTGATTTACTCAACAAATGCTTTAACCAGAAAAAAATACTTGTTACAAAATATATTTAATATTTCGTATAATAGCCTTTTGCTTTGATCACAGCCTTCATTCTGTCAGGCATTGACATCACAAGCTTCTTCAATGTATCTAATGGTATCTCCTGCCAAGCAGCTTGTATTTGTTCCCAAAGTGTGTCTTGCAAAGTAACATTAGATTTATCAATTTGAGAGGGGGGAAATAAGAAAAAAGTCAGTCATATCCAAGGATAATAGAATAATGAGTAGTTTCAAAATAATTTATTTAATAGAAAATAGGAAAAATTAAATATAACTTCTTTTTAATGCATTTCTTTTACAACTAGTTTGAAATAATCAATATTTATTAGCAATTTACTTGGCTTTTCGCCCTGTATTTGAATTTCAGTGAGGTTTTTAGGAAAATCAACCCTGTCCTAATACTTTTGCATCCTACTGGTAGTGTGCAAAATGGTTAAGTCAGGGGTGGTTTTAAACTTTATTTTGATGCGTCATAAAAGATAAAATAGTTCTTGTCCTAATACTTTTGCACAGTACTGCATATATACTAGGTGCGAATGGTAAATTGTCGCAATTATTTTGACGCCTCATAAAAGATAAAATAGTTCTTGTCCTAATACTTTTGCACAGTACTGTATATATACTAGGTGCGAATGGTAAATTGTCGCAATTATTTTGACGCCTCATAAAAGATAAAATAGTTCTTGTCCTAATACATTTGCACAGTACTGTATATATACTAGGTGCGATTGGTAAATTGTCGCAATTATTTTGATGCCTCATAAAAGATAAAATAGTTCTTGTCCTAATACTTTTGCACAGTACTGCATATATGAAGAAGTATATTTGGGAGAGAGAAGAGAGAGGAAAAGCAAAAACAAAAGAGAGAGAAAAGAGAACTTTGAACACACTATAAAAGGGGGAAAACTAAAGTAATAAAAAGTAGAAAAAGAAAACTTAAAGAAGGAAAGAGAAAGAGAGGGTATTAAAATAAAAATGGTAGTCAAAATGTGAAGTGTTCTAATGGGGGGGGGGAGATCCTATCTGGACCGAGATTGCAGAGAGCGGAAAGGCAGAACTTGAGCCTAATATTTGAACGTTCAGTAACCATTCGAAAAGTAAATCACTCTTGGAGATGGAACTGTTAAATTAAAAGATTACAATAACAAAAGAATAAAAAAAAATATTCCAGAAAAAAAAAATATTTAAATAGAATAAACTAGATAATACCTTGTAGATTTTTAATAAATTGAAGATATTTTCTCTTATGGATGGGAGAAATCGGCCATCTTGGCTTTATATTTTACTTTAATGTATCTTTCTTTCTTCATATTTTATCTTTGTACTTTTTTTTAATTCTTAAACTGTGAATAACTACAAGGATAAGATATTTCACTTCCTCGGCTCAAAACCAGAATGAGCTTTTTACTTACCCAATCACTATGGGGGGGACCTATTTTCGACCATTTTGCATCAATTGCTTCTGGGGGGTTTGAGGAGGGGAAGGAAAGTTCAGAGTTGGGAAGTTGCATGAAATAAAAAATTCCAAAAAAAAAAGAGAAAGAGAAATTTTAAGAGAATCAATAAATTACAAATGTTCAGCATTTTCGATCTATCATTTGTTTGTTGCATTTTTTATTTTTATTTTTTTTTAATATTGGATTTTGATTCTTCAAATGGAAAGTCAAGTGGTAACCATCAGAACTGTGAGAAGCCAGTTCATATTTGACACCATTATCCAAAGTAGTCTTTCTAATGATATGAGGAAAAAAAAAACAGAATAAAAAGGTTTTTGAGGGAGAAGCAATATTTTTGCTGATGGAAATGACAATGAAGTTTGGTCAGATTCGATGTAAGCAAAAAATATATTAATCACTTGATATGTTCAACCATGTTGGTGATGTATGAATAAATATACATGTTCATATCTATCTATCTATCTATCTATCTATCTATCTATCTCAGTCTGTTCATATCTATCTATCTATCTATCTATCTATCTATCTATCTATCTATCTTAGTCTCTTCATATCTATCTATCTATCTATCTATCTATCTATCTATCTATCTATCTCAGTATGTTCATTATCTATCTATCTATCTATCTATCTATCTATCTATGTGTATTAGATAGATAGAGGTCTCAAAAGACTGATATATATATTGATAGGATATGAATAGACTGTTATAGATATATAGATAAATCTAAAAATACTCATATATATATATATATATCTGGCTAGAGAGAGATCTGAAAAGCCAGATATATATATATATATATATATATACACAGAAGGACTGAGTCGTAATAGATAAAAACTTTTATAAGTGCAGAAAATATAAAATCTGATATTTATAATTTTAATGAAATACAGGTAATGGATTATTCACAAACATACTTCAATATATATATATATATATATATATATATATATATATATATATATATATATACATATGAATTTAAATCTATGTATATATGAATAAACATATTTAATATCTTTTGCAGATGAGTTTCTTTCATACAATATTGCAAAAATATCAATAATCTGAGTATCACAACACATGTGTCCTTATATATATATATGTGTGTGTGTGTGTGTGTGTGTGTTTGTGTGTATGCTTTATATATATGACGAATATATTATGCTCTCATTACAACTGAGCTCTCTAGAGAGGAAAATTAAAAAAACAGTTACCACTTTCACAATTTATGCATTACTCCTTAGCAATGAATTGACTTCTTTCGGTGACTGGCATGTGTATACTCCGCTTATATACAACATGCTAAAATTTCCCTTCCCTGATTCCATATACCTATGGTTTAGGAGTTAGTGACTCCGACTGACATCGAATCGGTCGAGTTTTGATCCCGGCCAGAAGCAAGTAGATGTCTAGCCACACTGACGAGCCGTGATACAGCGAAACAGGCTTGTATGTGGATGACAAATATATATATATATATTATTGTAATATCATCAATTTAACATTTTAGCAACACAGAATTTTCCATTTTTTGGAATTATATTTTTACTTTACTGTTACGAGGATGCATTTATATATAAAAAAAAGTAATATTAATAATGTCTAAAAGTTATAGTAAGGGATTCTCTTGAGTCCTACTTTTTATTACAAAAATGTTTTAATTCATGAAGTAGTTAAGTGAAGAAATTAGAAATAGAACGTTTTGGAAGATTATAGAATGTTCGAGTAAAATCGAGAGAATTCAAAATGTTCTAGAAATATGCAAATTAGGTGTTAGCCTCTATAAAATAGGTTTTGGGAAGAGAGTAGTCAGTTGTTAAAAAGATTTGCTGACATTATCAACTCCGGCTTTGATTTAAGGATTTATATCCAGCCAAAAGAATCTCTAAGAAAAGTTGCCGACCAACTAAAAACTGACAAAGAACCTCATAGAACTAAAAGGGTAAATAGATTTTTTTTTTACCTTTTCATCGATCACACTGGAAATTATTTTTTGTATACACATTTAAGGATTTCCAAAAAGTATAGCACTTAAACTACTTTGCTAACTTAACTGGGTAAAGATACTGATCCTTCCTTCTTTTTCGTAACACTTCGCCTGCCAGTAGTAAACTCTACGTTTCTGTATTGAATACAAAAAATTGTAAATTTTGTGTATATATATCATTTTGTGTTTATCGTAAATTAAATATTTGTATGCGATTCAACTCCGAGTTTTGGTCAATCATTTTTTTTTTCTTTTGTTACACTTAACACGTAACATTACCTTCAAGCAACAATTTTTGGGATGACAAACGGAAAATTATTTCCCCAAAAGTGAGGTGTCTTTGACTTACAAGGTATAAATAATTACCTTTTAAGGTAACAATCAATACCTTTGAAGTTATAGATAAACACTGTTTAAGGTATAAATAAATACCCAAGTAGGACCCAAGCTGTCCTGCTATCTACCTATAGCTGAGGGGAAGAAGAGATGGATTCATATCTTTCCCAAAGATATTTGCATGAAATAGATAGTTTGTTACATTCTAACAAACTTAACTGGAATTTGAATTTAGCTTTTTGATTACTCCAATGTGTATTTTGGTAGTGATCCGTCTTTTATAAAAGTTTCATTGAAAACAACTGACAGGTTATAGCGTTCGCTTTATTTATTAACTGCCAGGTTATGTAATTTAATAATTGTGTATTTTGGCAGCAATCCCTCTTTTCTCGGAACCCAAAATTGGGGAGCTCAGTTTGAATTCCAGTTGATTTCCTTACATTTACTTATGCACAAATACCTTTGGGAAAGGTATTAATCCATCTCTTCCCTCCAGTTATGGGTTAAATAACAGGACAGTTTGGGTTCTACAGCCTTGGCTGGCAACCAGTCTACTGCAGAAAGTAATGGCAGCCTACTATGGGATAATCTTTTGCTCTGTCAGTCATGTCTCTTTCGAGATATGATCACCCAAGTGTTTGAAGAAACTGTATTTTATAAAGAAACAGTTTCAAATCACGAGATAATTCAATTCACAGATCTCCTGGAAATACCCACTTGCTGTTTCCGTCAAATGATGGCTTATAATTTTTACGATCATCTTTTTCACTCATTTCTGAATTTCTGGAATTTCATTCGGATTATTAATTAATGAGGATAAAGTTTGTGGAAGAGTTTTATGAATTGACTAGCAGTATAGCCTGGCGTTGGTCAGGTGTAATGAAAGCTTTAAAACTAATCCATGGTCCTGGAGCTCAGACTCTTTGGACATTGGCATAAAAGAATAAAAAGCAATAGTTGTTTCCATTTAAAGCGAAACCGTAGACTGAAAGAAAAATGAATGAATGTAAGTCAAATTTTGATTTCCTGGTATCGATATCATATACGTGTTTTTCGTCATAAACTGAATCTTGAATGCTAAATAAGTCCTATATATATATATATATTTTCGATTTTCTGCACTATTGTAAGAACTGCAACCTTGAAACTTCTGAATATCGTTTCTTATGTCTTTGTCTATGAGTGCATCAAATGTGATTAAAATCGGACCACTCCTTCTATAACCCAATTTTTTCAATTATCGATTTTCAATATTTATCGGGGGTACCTCGGCACAAAACCTAGTTAAGAACACTCGCAGACGCTTATAGTACAACTGTGTAAATTTTCAAGAAAATCGGTTCAGCCATTTCAGAGTCTATAGGTAACAGACACACAGACACACAGACACACACACACACACACACACACACAAAGTTCCATTTATAAATAAGTTTAGATGACATGATAGAGTCAAAAATTGGGTCCCTTGTCATTTTGCAGGGATTTCTATTTCTGGGATTTTGTTTCAGTTTGAGTTTTGTTTAACGGCATATCAACACCTCTGTGGGTTATTTTATGCTAAAAAGTTAAGGTTTTAAGATTTCTTTTTTTAATATTCAGTTATAGTGAAAAGGTTGATTTAGTCAGATTTTGATGAAAATGTTTTTATCTTTTTATTTTTTATTTTATTTTAGAAAACTGAAAATGTCTTCTAGTTTTGTATTGAAAAATGTATTCATCATCATCATTTATCCATCACACCCAATGGTGCATAGGGCAGCAACTTTTTGTTGCTGTTTCTGTAACAAACTGTTTTTTATAGGGCAGGGTTGTTAGCCCTGCACCCAACCCCCAAACCTGGAGGACCAGTGGACCATTCTTGGTCCTTATGCTTACAGCACCTGGTATTCCCAAATGGTCACCCATTTAAGTACTGACCAGGCTCAATGTTGCTTAACTTTGGTGATCGGACGGGAAGCGATGTATTCAACACGATATAGCTGTAGACTAAAAATGTATTACTGGTAATAATTTTCTTCCTTCAAAAATGTATTATGGCAATAATTCCTTTTTTTTTCCTCAAAAATCTGTTATGGTAATAAATTTTTTTCTTTTGAAAGTGTTTTGTCGGTAATATTTTTCCTTCAAAACTGTATATTTTTCTATAAAAGTGTATTTTTATACTTTCATAGTGTTTTGACCCCAGTTTGGGGGTTAACTATTTTCCCATAGCTGGGACCCTAACAGGTACTACTGTAATATAACAATCTGGCCCCACCCGAGGAAGGCTGATGCAAGTGGGGGCGTTTCCGGTCGTTGAAAGGAACGGATGTTTGTTTGACCTTATTTCCGGCAGTAGCGGAAATGGCTACAGAGGCAAACAGAACAGGTGTCTCTGAGAATTACGTGGGCGTGCGTGGGCGAGGCAAAACCGGAAGAAAAAGTCCCGGTTTTGGAGATTATAAAAAGACCTCGGCGCACGGATTCACCAGTAGTAGCAGAGTAGCAGTAGAGAGAGAGAGACACAACAGATACGACGACACTCCCGTCAACCCATTAGAGGCACGCTCTCTCAATTCTGTCCCCTATGCTACACGGTTCATCGTCATTAATAAAAATATAACTTATATTTATATATATATGCACCAATTATTGTTTGGCGATATATAACCGGCTCAGTCATTAAGACGTGTAATTGGTGCCTAAGTGACTTGCTGTTTTGAGACAACAAAACAGATAGATACGAGCTGGTTACCACGGCGACGATTGAAAATTCAACGGACTTAAAACTACCAGATAGAAAGAAAAAAAGAAGACGAAAATATATAGCAGCCGCACGACTATAGACATCAGCCAAGGTAGGTGACTCTTTGATTTGATAGTGTGTGTGTTTTCTGCTCGTGTTTATAAGTCTAGTTAGAAAAAAAAAATGGAACAGCGTGCTTTTGCCGATCTGGCCCTAGAGTTGAGAAATATGGATTGTTCGGTGTCGAACACATTAAGGGTAGAATGGAAGGGGTGCAGGACTATATGCAGAGAGTAGTACGCCTAGCGGAGAGCGCATAGGAGGGGGGTTGACGGGAGGAATAAAGTTGAGATATTTACCTATCTGTAAGTATAAAACATCTGAGTTAATGATTTATTTTTTTTGTTAATATTTTACCATATATGTGAAGTGAGTTTACTGGTATGTTGCTTAATTAATCTTACTTTTATTGAGTAAGTGAAATGTAAAATCATGTAAAGGAAGTTTCTTCTACTCTTTAAAGTGGATAATTGGATTAACTTGTTGATAACAATGTTTTCTTTGGTTGTGCAGTGTTAGGTTTTTTTTTTTTTGGATTTCTTTTCAATGACTGTACACTACAAAATGATTTACATTTCTATGTTGTGAATTATGCTTTTGTGCAGGTTCCCATCAATTCAGCATCCTCTGTGAATTTTCATTTATGTGACTTGGGAAATATCTTTTGAAGATATATTAATTTCTGAAAACTTTATATTGACACGGATAGACCTGCAGATTCCACAGTTGATCGAAACATTGATGAATCATGTAAATGATGAATTTAAGCAAATTGTAATAGAACGTGAAAGGCTGTTGTTAAAATACAAAGATTATAGGTCTATGACTCGCAGAACTAAGCGGTCCGTGTTGCCCTTTGTAGGGAAGCTACAGCTCACACCCATAAACGTCTCTGGTTCAGTGGTTTGGTCCCCAATTACGCAGAAATTTCCCAATTTTTCAGTGGACACCATGCCGGTAGAATTGCGCGATATGGAGGAGATTCCTATCTGCAAACTAGTAAATACTTTGGAACAGATAGATATGGAAAGATTTAGTGAAGGATATGAAGAACTCCCGAAGAAGTTGACGATAGGAGTCATTGCTGGCATAGTCGGCGTTATGATAATCCTTGGAATAATAGCTAGGAAGCGGATTTTTAAGTGTGAAAGAAGCAACAGTGCTTCGGGAAAGGAAAGGGAGTTATCCGTTGTGAATAGTACTCCGGGGTCAACGGGTGTTCAACACTCAAATGTCTCTGCGTTAAACAGAGAGATGTCAACAAATCAGATATGCTTGGATTCGAATCCAGAGGAAGTAGTTCAAGGAATAGAAAACATTGTACAAACTAAGGAACTACGAGTCACGGGTCTATATTTTTTAGACTAAATTAATATAGATGAAACCTCTAATCCTCCACAAGTAAATTGCATGCGGATTAACGTTGGAATCAGGGTAATTTTCTTCATTTTCTATTGAACATTTCTCGGTCAGACTATGAATGATATGTCCGGCAGATAATGGCCATTTTTCTCTGTTCAAACATAGTATGTTTGAAATTAAATTAAATTAAATGAAGTTACATGTGTAACAATAAACTCAAGCAGAAACACGCATGGTGTTGGTCAAAGGTCATTTACTCGATGTCAGTTTAGAAACTGGGGCGCGGTTACCGCCTATAATCGTGTGGTTATGCATCGAGGCGTCTACGCTTATGGACAGAGTCGAGAAAGAAAATGAACATTTTTAAGAACTTTGCCCAATTCTGTGAAAATGGATATTAAAAAAAAAAAAAAAAAAAAAAGAACAATGAAACATCGAGCTGGTAGAACAATTTTCAAGATGGACACGAACATTGTTGGGTTGCCGATGTAGGCTCCCCTATATATTTTTTTTTTGTTGTTTTTTTGTTTCGGCATGCACATGTTTTGTTGTTTTGGCGTGCACATGTTTTATACAATTGTCGGGCTTGTGTGGCATGGGGAGGAGTGTGAGGGTGTTGTGCTTAAAATGTTCTTAGGTGAACATTTTGGAAAATGGGAGGGCGAGGAATGTAATATAACAATCTGGCCCCACCCGAGGAAGGCTGATGCAAGCGGGGGCGTTTCCGGTCGTTGAAAGGAACGGATGTTTGTTTGACCTTATTTCCGGCAGTAGCGGAAATGGCTACAGAGGCAAACAGAACAGGTGTCTCTGAGAATTACGTGGGCGTGCGTGGGCAAGGCAAAACCGGAAGAAAAAGTCCCAGTTCTGAAGATTATATAAAGACCTCGGCGCATGGATTCACCAGTAGTAGTAGACCAGAGTAGCAGTAGAGAGAGAGAGACACAACAGATACGATGACACTCCCGTCAACCCATTAGAGGCGCGCTCTCTCAATTCTGTCCCCTATGCTACACGGTTCATTGTCATTAATAAAAATATAACTTATATTTTTATATATATGCGTGTTTGTTGTTTATTGATATACAACACTACTACCCCAGGTGGACCTGGAAACAGCAGCAATTAAGAGGTGGTTCCATGCTCCTCACAATCTCCAATCAGAAGCCTTGCTGCTAGATAAAGTTTACTGTCATACCCAGGACTGGGGATTTTGTTAGATATTGCCTAGCATTATTCTTAGTTATATTTTTACCATTCTTGTAGAAATATATCCTTCATTCTTTCTTGTTCTCAATCGATCAGCTCTGCATTCAGATTACATTCCTTGGGTTTCTTCAAATATTCTCACAAAATTTTTGTAGATCTTTAATAGGCAGCATTCTTTTCCAATTTCTGTAAAACTTCTTGAGGTCCATTTTGAATATCGTATTTTTTTTAAAGAACCTACAACACTTTTTATATCATCTTTTTTTTTCTGTGAATTTAATTGCAGTTTCTTTTGAAGTATTTCTTTGATTGGTGGAATTTCATTTAATGTGATAGGTACTGACTTGGCGGCTCGACTCCAGCCACTTCCCCACCGTTGGGATGTGGCTTCCCTTTGTCTGTTCTATAAATACTTTCATGGCTTCTGCTCTAATGAACTTAAGGCACTGGTGCCTCTGCAACAGGTGTTTACTCATGCAACCAGACTGGCAACTGGGTCTCACCCATTCACAGTTAGGTTAACCAAATGCAGACGACAAGTCTTCTCCTGCAGCTTCTTTTCTCACACTTTCCGCCTGTGGAACTCGCTTCTATATTCTTGCTTTCCTGATGGCTACAACCTCCAGGAATTTAAATGCAAGGTCAATACTCATCTCTTAACCACTTGACTCTAGTTCTTTCTTCCCCGCCCTGTATATCCTTTCCTTTCTCTCCACCTTTGCAACTGTCATCACACCTGTATTCCCTTCCTTCTTTTGCTCCTTTCTAACTGGTTCATCTTTCTCTTCACTCTCTTCCATCTAATCTTTTTACTTTTATGTAGCCCCCCCCCCCCGATGAAAAAGAAGAAGAAGAAAGTACTACAAAAAGAAGAAGAAGAAGAAGAAAAAGAAGAAAAAAAGAAAAAGAAAAAGAAGAAAAGGAAAAAGCAGAAGAACATAAATAAGGCGAACAAAAAGAAATAAAAGGAGAAAAAGAAGAAGTAAAAGAAGAAGAAGAAAAAGAACAAGAACAAGAACAAGAAGAAGAAGAAACAGAAGAAGAAGAAGAAGAAGAAACAGGAGAAGAAAAAGAAGAAGATGAAGAAGAAGAAACAGGAGAAGAAAAAGAAGAAGATGAAGAAGAAGAAGAAGATGAAGAATAATAATAAGAAGAACAAGAAGAAGAAACAGAAGAAGAAGAAGAAAAAGATGAAGAAGAATAATAAGAAGAAGAAAAAGAAGAAGAAGAAGATGAAGAAAAAGAAGAAGAAGAAGATGAAGAAGAAAAAGAAGAAGAAACAGAAGAAAAAGAAGAGGAGGAAACAGGAGAAGAAAAAGTAAAAGAAGAAGAAGAAAAAGAAGAAACAGGATAAGAAGAAGAAGAAGAAGAAGAAGAAGAAGAAGAAGAAGAAGGTATCATGGTTGCTGCTTAACTAGTTTTTCATAGAAAAAGAAAACAAAGAAAGGTACAATGAAATATAAAGAAAAAGAAAGAAAGAAAGAAAGAAAGGGAAAAAGAAAGAAGAAAATAAAGTTTGTTTGGTAATGTCATCCAACTTTATAATCATTAGAATGTCTACTTATAATTGGAAACAAAAATGGTCAAATAATAATAATAAAGAAATAATAATAAATAATAATAATAAAAATGGTCAAATAATAATAATAAAGAAAAAAATCATTAAAACTTTGAGGATAAAAGTTTTTAGTAGGTTTTGGGTAAATTTCATCTTCCCCTCATTAATATGGTTGAACAAGTGTCGGACAATCTGAGATTAAGAAGTTTCTGGATTTCTAAGAGAATGAGCAAAGAGATGAGATATTAACAGAGTTAAGAAAAGAAAAGGTACGAACTATGGCAGAAATTGAAAGCCAAAAACAAAAAACAAAAATACTTCACAAATTAAAGAACACTTGCTTTGAAATAAGAAGAAGAAGAAGAAGAAGAAGAAGAAGAAGAAGAAGAAGAAGAAGAAATTATGGTTCCTGCTTCATTCATTTTTCACAGAAAAAAATAAAAGAAAGGAGAAAAGGAATGGAAAAGAAAGGAAGGAAAGAAAATCTCGACAGAAGTTACAAAAGTTACATTAGAATAAACTATCATAATTTCAGTTTCAAGAATTAATTGGAACATTATTCTTGGAGAAATTGGTGAATGATACTCCGAATTCCTCCCAAGAGAATTATTCTTCCTTGCTTCTCTCAATCTTCAGATGATGGAGATTTGCGTTGATTGTTCAGAAACCTTTCTTGTTGAAAATTTCATTATTTGAAAAAAAGAATAAAAAAAAATAAATAAATAAAAAAAAACAAGAAATTAATTCTTTTTTTATTTCTGATAAAAATTACTTAGTTTCGGGTTTTACTGATAAAAGTTGTTGGTGGATGAAAACAAAGAATAATTTACTATCATTCCAACTTATTTCATGGATAAAGAGTCGAATAAGCACCACCCCACACAAAAAAGTATTAATTTGATATGGATAGCAATCACAAGAAGGGACAAATATATTTCATTGGTATGGCTTTTGGGTGGGGAGGATTTATTTGTGTTCCCTCCCCTCACCTGAAAAGAAAAAAAGAATTTCTGAAATGACAGAAAAAAAAAAAAAAACACAAAAAAAAAATAGTCAAGGATTTTTGTCTTGAAGGAAAATGATGAAAAATCTAGATTAGTATGTTTGGCAATTGACACCAATGGGGAAAGTAATGTAAATTGTTTTTAAATATCAAATGAAAGAAAGAATAACAAAATGAAAGAAAAGAAGAAGAAGGAAAAAATGACGGGTAATGTTGAACATAGAAAGAAAGAAAGAAAGAAAGAAAGAAAGAAAGAAAGAATCTAAAGTGGAGGAAAAGGAAAGCCAGAATGGTAATGTTGAAGAAAGAAAGAAAGAAAGAAAGAAAGAAAGAAAGAAAGAAGTTTAAAGATGAAAGACAAGGAAAGGGAGAATGATAATGTTTGAAGAAAAGAAAAAACAAAAGAAAGAAAGAAATTTAAAGAAGAAGGAAAAGGAAAGGCAGAACGATATTGAAGAAAGAAAGAAAGAAAGAAAGATAAAAGACATACAAAGAGGAAAGAAAAGGAAAGCCAGAATGGTAATGTTGAAGAAAGAAAGAAAGAAAGAAAGAAAGAAAGAAAGAAAGAAAAAATTTAAAGAGGAAGGAAAAGAAAAGGCAGAATGATAATGTTGAAAGAAAGAAAGAAAGAAAGAAAGAAAGAAAGAAAGAAAGAAAGAAAGAGAGAAAGAGGAAGGAAACGGAAAGCCAGAATGGTAATGTTGAAGAAAGAAAGAAAGAAAGAAAGAAAGAAAGAAAGAATGAAAAAAAGAATGTAGTTTAAAGAGGAAGGAAAAGAAAAGGCAGAATAATAATGTTGAAGAAAGAAAGAAAGAAAGAAATAAAGAAAGAAAGAAAGAAAGAAGTATAAAGAGGAAGAAAAAGAAAAGGCAGAATGTTAATGTTGAAGAAAGAAAGAAAGAAAGAAAGAAAGAAGTATAAAGAGGAAGAAAAAGAAAAGGCAGAATGATAATGTTGAAGGAAGAAAGAAATGAAGGAAGAAAGAATTATAAAATGAAAGAAAAGAGAAAAAACGAAAAGATGATAGTTAATGTTTCATTTTGGATATTATCTAAAAGTCCCCCAAAAAGGTGTAATAGCAAATTCATTTCATTATTATTCCTATCGTGAACTTGTTTCTCAGAGGGTCACCTAAAGATGTGGTCTTGAGTCAGACTTATTTAGCTTAATGAATGCTCACAAAGTAGTCTATTTTGTTGGTCAGGGGCTCGATCGGCAGGACTTGACTATGTCAATTGGTGTTTTCAAGCATGTACAAATGATGAGGCTCGCAGATGCAAGAGGAGTGAAGTACGATGGTGGGGCCGGACATTTTGAACGCTCCATTTGCAAGAGAAATTAAGAAAACTTTGGGTTCTTTGCACTGCTTCCTGAAAAATGAGAAAAGCAATTCTTCTGTAGTTCTAATAACAATTATTGGGAGTTCAATTTGATAATTGCTATCAATAAAGAAATACAAAAAATGGTGGGGTCAACATTTTAAGTTTTTTTATATTATATACATTGATATCTTTTCGTTTACTTACTTTTAGTTCTCGACTGACTCAGCAGTGATTTAGACATTTTATTTTTGCCGTTTCTTGTTTTCCAATTCATTGTCTTTCGACAGGTTTTCATTCCAGGAAATTATATTTGTATCACTGCCATTCATTCTTCATTTCGTCCGTTTTTTTTTTTCCATTATATATTTCTTATTCATTTTATCTTTTTTAATGAATAGATTTGTTTATTTTTCTTCCTTATTAACCTTTTCTTTCTGTCTCTGACCTTTCTCTTATTCAGTTAAGTGATACACGCTTTGGGTGATCATGTCTCAAAAGAGACATAACTGACTGGGCAGAAGTTTATCCTGCCGTAGGTTGCCATTGCTTTCTATGGTAGGCTGGTTGTCAGCCAAGGCTATAGACCCCAAACCGTTCTATTATTTAACCCATAGCTAGAGGGAGAAGAGATGTATTACATTATTAAGTAGTAATTAGTGGGGGATCAGTTTATTACTTCATAACAATATAAAACTGATCCCCCACTTTATACCCAGTAGAAGCTTTAATCATGTTTTCAACTATTATATTCAGTCAGTCAGTTAAGTGCCATACGTGATACACGCTTTGGCGATCATGTCTCGAAAGAGACATGACTGACCGGGCAGAAGTTTATCCTGCAGTAGGTTGCCATTGCTTTCTACGGTAGGCTGGTTGTCAGCCAAGGCTATAGACCCCAAACCGTTCTATTATTTAACCCATAGCTAGAGGGAGAAGAGATGTATTACATTATTAAGTAGTAATTAGTGGGGGATCAGTTTATTACTTCATAACAATATAAAACTGATCCCCCACTTTATGTCCAGTTGATCCCTTAATCATGTTTCCAAATATTATATTTAGTGATTTATAAATGTTTCTTCTTTTTTTTTCAATTAATAATTCTTTCTTTTTCATTCTACATTTTTGGTATTCTCACTTTTTATCTTCATTTCCTTCTTTATTTTTCTTGTATTACATTTTTGTTTTTCCTTATTTTTTAAGTTTAATTTCTAACCCTTCGATGTTTTTTTCCTGTTTTTCTCGTCTATAATATGTTTCTTGTTTTTCTCTTATTTTCAGTCGTTGATCATTTTTTTATATTTTTACTCCTTTTCCCCTTGTTTTCATATTTTTTCTTTCTTTCTTTCTTTCTTCTTTTGTTGTCTTCAATATTTTTCTCCTTTTTCTCTGATTTCGTTCTTTCTTTCTTTTTCTTTTTAGTGTTTATTATTTTTTTATAAATTCATTCTTTCATTTTTTTTAATTTCCAATATTTTCTCTCTTTTCTCTTTAATTTTTCTTTCTTTTTTCTTTTGTTGTCTTCAATATTTTCTCCTTTTTCTCTTATTTCGTTCTTTCTTTCTTTTTCTTTTTAGTGTTTATTATTTTTTTATAAATTCATTCTTTCATTTTTTTTAATTTTCAATATTTTCTCTCTTTTCTCTTTAATTTTTCTTTCTTTTTTCTTTTGTTGTCTTCAATATTTTCTCCTTTTTCTCTTATTTCGTTCTTTCTTTCTTTTTCTTTTTAGTGTTTATTATTTTTTTATAAATTCATTCTTTCATTTTTTTTAATTTTCAATATTTTCTCTCTTTTCTCTTTCTTTGTTTGTTTTCAATAATTTTCTTGTTTTCTTTTAATTTTATTCTTTTTTTCTATTTTTTGTCATTTTTAATGTTATTCCCAATCTTCTTTTATATTCATTCTTTCTTCCTTTTTTGTGTTCCTCAGTATTTTCTCATATTTTCATTCTTTTTTCTTTCCTCTTCTTTAGTCTTTACTATTTTTCGCCATTTTCTCTTACTTTCATTCTTCCTTTCTTTCTTCAATATTTTCTTATTTCTTTTACATTTTTCATTCTTTCTTTCTTCTTCATTGTCGATTTTAATATTTTTCTACTTTTTCTCTTATTTACATAATTTCGTTCATTTTTTTGTTGTTTTCAATATTTTCTCTAGTTTCTTTTATATTCTTTCTTTCTTTCTTTCTTTTTTCTTTCTTTTTGTAGTCTACCATATTTTTCTCCTTTTTCACTTATGTTCAGTTTTTCATTCTTGCTTCTTTTTTTGTAGTCTTTAATATTTTTTCTTTTTTCTCTTATTTTCGTTCCTCCTTTCGAACTTCTTTTTTCTCCTTTTTCTCTTGTTCAATTCTTTCCTTTTTCCATCTTTTTTGCGGTTTTCAATATTTTTTTCTTCCTCTCTTACATTCTTTCTTTCAATCATTCTTCTTTTTTGTAGTCTTCAATATCATTCAAACTTTTTGCATATTTTCATTTTTTCCATCTTTCTTCATTTTTAAGTCTTCATTTTTTTTTCTCATTTTTCTCTTATTTTCATTCGTCCTTTCTTTTTTATAGTCTTCAAAATTTTTCTTTATTTTCTTTTATTCTTAATCTTTGTTTCTTTCTTCTTCTTTGCTTTTTTCTTTTTTTGTCTTATTCTCATTCTTTCTTTCTTCATTTTTGTAGTCTTCAAATTTCTTTCTTTTTCTCTTAATTTCATTTTCCCTTTCTTTCATCTTTGAACTTTTTCATATTTTCTTTCTTTTTCTATTATTTCATAATTTCTTTCTTCTTTTTTGTAGATTTTAACATGTTTCGCATTTTTTTTTATATTCTTTTTTTCTTTCTTTTTTTATGCTTCAATTTTTTCTTCTTTTTCTTTTCTTTTAATTCTTCCTTTCTTTCTTTTTTGGTTGCCTTAAATATTTTTCTCCTTTTTCTATTATTTTCATTCATTTTTTCTTTTTTTGTCTTTTCGTTTCATTTTTTTTCTCTTTATTCTCTTATTTTCTTTCTTCCTTTTTCTTTCTTTCTTCCTTTTTCTTTCCTATTATTTCCATTTATTTTTACTTCTTCTGTCTTATAGTATACATTATTTTTCTCACTTTTTTATTTTCATTTCTCATTCTTCTTTCCTTCCTAGCGTTCTTTACTTTCTTCTTTTTATTTCTTCTTTCTTTCTTTCTTTCTTTCTTTCTATATATTTTTCATTTAACTCATATTCTTCTTTCTTTCTTTTTTGTTCTTTCTCTTTTTCTTTCTTTCTTCTTTTTTCTAGTGATCCTAATATTTTTCATTTATATAATATTATTCTCTTTCTTTCTTTTTCTTTCTTTTTTCTTTCTTCCTGCCTTTCTTTTTTTCAGGCTTTCTTTCTATTTTTCATTTATATTATATTGTTATTTCTTTCTTTTTTCTTCTTTTTTTCTTTCTTTCTTTTTTTCTTTCTTTCTTCTTTTTTGCTAGCTTTCTTTATATTTTTCAATTATCTCATATTGCTCTTTTTTCTTTCTTTCTTTTTCTTTCTTTCATTCTGTTTTCTTTCTTTTTGCTTTTCTTTTTTTCTAGCTTTCTGTATATGTTTCAACTATCGCATATTGTTCTATCTTTCTTTTTTTTTCTTTCTTTTTTCTTTCTTTCTCTTTTTCTCTCTTTCTTTCTTCTTTTTTTCTAGCTTTTTATATTTTTCATTCATCTTATATTGTTATTTCTTTTTTCTTTCTTTTTTCTTCTTTTTTCTAGCGTTCTTAATATTTTTCATTTATCTCATATTGTTCTTTATTTATTTTATCTTTCTTTCGCTTTTTCTTTCTTCTTTTTTCTATCTTCCTTTATATTTTTCATTTATATTGTATTGTTATTTCTTTCTTTTTCCTTTCTTTTTTCTTTCTTTCTTCTTTTTTTTCTCGCATCTTAATATTTTTCATTTATATCATATTTTCTTTTTTTTTCTTTCTTTCTTTTTCTTTCTTTCTGCCTTTCTTTTCTTTTTTCTAGCTTTCTGTATATTCTTCATTTATCTCATATTGTTCTTTCTTTCTTGCATACTGCCATATCATATTGCAATACCCATTCTCAAAAAACCACTGAAGTTAAGCAATGTCCAGTCTGGTCTGTACCTAGAAACTGGGTAACTATTTGCAAATATCAGGGGCTGTAAGATGTGTATGTGGAAGTGGTGTAATGGATAATCGAAAGAAAGGAATAACTATAAAATGAAAAAAGAAAAAAGGGGATTATGCCATACTAATTAACCCATAGTTGAGGAGAGAAGAAGTTGATAATATTTTTTCCAAAGTAATTTGCATATATGAATATCATAAACCTAATTTGAAGTTGGCTTTACAGTATTCAATTTCAAGTCCTTATCCATTACACCAACCACACCGCCAAGCTTACAACACCTGATATTTCGAAGTGGTCACCTAGGAACTGACCAAGCTCACCATTGCTTAAATTTGGTGATCACTGAAGATCCAGCGTTTCAATAGCTATAAGCTTCAATGTGGAGAGATGTTGTTAAAATTCGTTTGATGAATGGGCATGTGGCAGGAAGTGAAGAGGATAAGGAGGATAGATAATGACCAACTCTTGATTTGAGGTGTTTAGTGGAAGCATCCATGTGGGAGTCTGTTCCACAATGTAACAGTTATTAAGTAGAAGCTGCTTAAATTTCTTCTTATTGTTTACCTACAGAGGAAATGGGGTTGTTTCATCTCTGTCTATCCAAGTTATAAATGTTTTGAACTGGTAAAAATAAAGAATGAAACTTGCCTAAACATGATTTTTAAATAAATTCAGCCCAGGCAAGGTGATAAAGCCACTGAGATGTAAGGAGATACTAAGAGTGAAAGAAAAGGAAAAGACTTTAGAAGGAACTAGAAATTCAATCCTATACAGGAAACAAGGGATAAACCTCTACTCCTGTTCAAAATATAGAGTTAAAGAAAGAAAACGGAAACTCCATCGTAAACAGGAAACAAGGGACAAACCTTTAATATTGTTCAAAAGGCCAAGGTAGTTGTTGACGTAGGCGATAGATGAACAGGTTTATACTACTCCCTGATCTTTTAAAGTGGAATAGTTATTTGTCCCTTGTTTCATGCTTAAGTGTGGGTTTCAGGTTCTTTACACTTTCTTTCACCCCCAGCAGCCCCTTGCGTTTTAATTTCAGGTTCTTTACACTTTCTTTCACCCCCAGCAGCCCCTTGCGTTTTAATTTCAGGTTCTTTACACTTTCTTTCACCCCCAGCAGCCCCTTGCGTTTTAATTTCAGGTTCTTTACACTTTCTTTCACCCCCAGCAGCCCCTTGCGTTTTAATTTCAGGTTCTTTACACTTTCTTTCACCCCCAGCAGCCCCTTGTGTTTTAATTTCAGGTTCTTTACACTTTCTTTCACCCCCAGCAGCCCCTTGCGTTTTAATTTCAGGTTCTTTACACTTTCTTTCACCCCCAGCAGCCCCTTGCGTTTTAATTTCAGGTTCTTTACACTTTCTTTCACCCCCAGCAGCCCCTTGCGTTTTAATTTCAGGTTCTTTACACTTTCTTTCACCCCCTGCAGCCCCTTGCGTTTTAATTTCAGGTTCTTTACACTTTTTTATTTTTTTAATCATATCGCCCCAAGCAAGGCATTTTACCCTCACTGTTTTGCAGAAGGTTACATAAGAGGAAAGTTATGAAAAAGAGTGACAGGTTATAGGGGGTGTCAGGAAGTGGGTAAGAGAAGGATGAGAATACTGATGAGAGGGGAGTGGACGGAGAAAGTAGCATGAGGGAAGGATGACTGTGTATATAAAGTGAGGGTTCAATTTATATATTGATTGTAATGTAGAATTGATCCCCAACTTTATACCCACATTATAATAGTATAGAAATTTTTTTTATAATCATATCACCCAAAGCAAGGCATTTTACTGCCACTGTTGTGCAGGGGGTTACATAGGAGGAAAGTTATGAGAAAGAGTAACAGGTTATAGGGGGTGTCAGGGAGTGGGTAAGAGAAGGATGAGAATACTGATGAGAGTGGAGTGGACGGAAAAAGTAAGAGAGGATGCAGGTTAGTGAGATAAGAGATGACTATTGACTTTACATTTAAATTCTTGGAGATTGTAGCTGTCGGGGAAGCAAGTAAATGGAAGGGGATTCCACAGGCAGGATGTGCGAGAAAAGAAGCTGAAAGAGTAGAAGCTGCATTTACATTTCATTAGTTTCACAGTAAAAGGGTGGGACCTAATTGCTAATCTTGTGGCTCGAGAAGATGCATACATAGGGGGCACCTGTGAGCTAAGTTCACTTAGAATTATAATTAATGAATTGAATGTTTTAGGAATATTTACCTCTACTGAAGGAACAAAAGTAATCGTACAATATTTCATTTATAGATCCTTAAAAGATATAATTTTTTATAAAAATTCTACTGATGCACATAGGATAAAAGTTTGACTATTTCTTTTCCTAGTGTATCAATTTTTTTTTTAATCATATCGCCCCAAGCAAGGCATTTTACTGCCACTGGTGTGCAGGGGGTTACATAGGAGGAAAGTTATGAGAAAGAGTGACAGGTTATAGGGGATGTCAGAAAGTGGAAAAGAGAAGGATAAAAATACTAATGAAAGTGGAGTGGATGGAGAAGGGAGCATGAGAGAGAGAGGATGCAGGTTAGCGAGATAGGAGATGACTATTAACTTTACTACTGAAATAGTTAAATGTAACCATCACTTCTACTTCAACAGTTTTTTTTCTCTCACATCCAGCCTTATGGAAATTGTTTCCCTGATAGCTACAATCACGAAAAATTTAAATGTAACGTTAATTGTCATCTTCTATTTTCTTGAAACCTGATCATCTTTTATGCATTCTTCAATGCCTCCTGCACAAAGTATTTTCTTTCACTGTAACCCAACCCTGCACACTAGTTGTGGTCTTCCCTTACTTGGGTTAAAATGAATAAAAAAAAGCTGATAGCTACAATCTCTCAAAATTTAAAAGCGATGTCAGTTGCCACCTTCTATCTTCTTGAATCCCATTCATCTTTTATCCTTTCTTCAATACCACCTGTACCCAGTCATTTCTCTCACTGCAACCCACTGGGCACTAGTAGCGGTCCTGCTTTACCTGGGGTAAAATGATTAAAAAAAAGCTGATAGCTACAATCTCCAAAAATTTAAATGTGACATCAACTGCCATCTTCTATCTTCTTGAATCCCATTCATCTTTTATCCTTTCTTCAATACCACCTGTACCCAGTCATTTCTCTCACTGCAACCCACTGGGCACTAGTAGCGGTCCTGCTTTACCTGGGGTAAAATGATTAAAATAATGCTGATAGCTACAATCTCCCAAAATTAAAATGTGACATCAATTGCCATCTTCTATCTTCTTGAATCCCATTCATCTTTTATCTTTTCTTTAATACCACCTGTACCCAGTCGTTTCTCTCACTGCAACCCACTGGGCACTAGCGGTAGTCTTGCCTTGCTTGAGATGAAATGTTTTTTTAAAAAAAATGAAATCTGAGAACTTTCATGTAGAAAATTAACATGTTTTCAAAAAAGATTCCAGGTTCTTCAAATGATAATGATCCCTGAGGTAAAATATGAATAAAGAAAAGATGCCTTTTTCAATAATGGCGGTGCTAAAGATGCCTGTCTTATTGCAACTGCTTGTATGGCCTTTGTTGTTAGTTCATGCATAGCGCAACACAATTATGGAAAACATTTGCAGGAGTTGTGACAACAAAAATACATCAGTAATGATGATGACAATGATGAAAATGGCTTCGACAGCAGAAAGCTAGCAAGGTAATGAGCTAAACTGATAGACTACAAGCCGGAAAAAGCTGTCAGGCATGATTGTCTGCTTGTCAATAAGGCAGACAACTTTTCATCTCCTGGAAAATAGCTTCTAGATATATCTCCATTATGATAAACAGAATGGTGTGACAATGGTCCTTCAAAGCTTATCAAGCTTATTCTATCGTATGATAAATTCATATAAGTATCAGTTCATAAAAATACCAAAAAATAGTGAGAATGTGGGTGCTGGCCTGAGAAGAGGCATATGAGAAGGATAAAGCTCTAAATATTTTTGGGATGGAGAGAGAAACTAAGAAAGGAGAAAACAAAAAAAGTAAAACAGTCATATATATATATATATATATATATATATATTTCCTTTTGCTGGAGATAAGTAATGTAAAATGTTCCATAATTTTTGACTTTCCAAGGAGTTTAAATGAAAGATTCCTGCCCCCAAATATATATATGGCCCAGGAGTAGAGTCGCCGACTGACACCAATTCAGTCGGGTTTCAAGCCTTGGTTAGGTAGCAATCGGAGTCTAATCGTATATATATATATATATATATATATATATATTGATTGTTTAATACTTAGTTTTTGGTCCTAATAGGGTTAGATCAATACACATTTGAATTAAAAAAATTTTTGGTACAATTATATTGTAGAAGTTTTGAATATTTTCCATTTTTAAACGAGTTATTTTGTGACCCAGGTTTTTAATGAGTGATTTTACCTTTTATATGAAAAATTGGAAATTATGACAGACCCAAATAAAGACGAACTGTTAAATGAAAGAACAGAAATTCTGACTAAATGCATCCACACTAAGAAATACCTCTTAGGTTCATACAACCATGGATCAAAATGTCATAATTCGTTTGAATTTAAACAATGCGTGTTCATAAATTCCCTGCCACGTGAACGTTCAAATAAAATACCGTTACAAGAGCATTCTTAAAAAGAAAGACGGTAAACGGTAAAATCAGTTATTAAAAATCACCTTAAGACACCACTCATGATAGAAACCTGGGTAGAGAAATAACTCGTTTAAAAATGAATATATATATATATATAGATATAGATATATATATATATATTATAGTCATCTGCAGACAGATCTGTTTCGCTGTATTACAACTCATCAGTACGGCTTAGACTCCGGTCGCTTCCTAACCCAGGACTGAAACCTGACCGAATCAGTGTCAGTCGGCGATTCTACCCCTAGGCTACGAGTGTCCGGTAGAAGAAGGCAGTCTTTTTAGCGCGTATAAACACGCCCAATAGCTAGAATGCTCCAATTCATTATCGAATGAGCGGTGCGTAAATGCCGGAGTAGCTAAAGTTTACAAAGTCTACCAATCTTCCAGAGTACACAATCAGGGTGTGAGAGCGTAAATACTATATATATATATATATATATATATATATATATATATATAAAAGCGTGAACATTGAAGTCAACACTCAGAGGGAACAGACTGTTTCATGCGAAGCCGCAATCATCAGACCACCTGTGTTGAGTTTTTTCTCGGTTATTTATATATATATATATATCAGTGGGCATTGTGAAAACAAATTTTTGCTATGTTACTTAGAAGTAGAAAACTAATAATAAGGAGCAAATTATGAAGAAATTAACAAACTGCCGATGATATAACATCCATGACAATAGATGAACAATAAATAAAATAGATAGATTAATTGGAGTAGATAGATCTATCTATCGCCCGGTTCATACTCCACCCACGTCTATTGAACAGGTTAAGAGGCTCCTCCCTTGTTCCCTGTTTAGGATGTGGTTTCCGGCTTTCTCTTTTCCAATCTTCTCACTTTGTCTTTTTTTTTTTTCAATTGGAGTAGATAGACTAAACTATCGTCCGGTTCACACTCCACCCACGTCTATTGAACAGGTGAAGAGTCTCATCCATTGTTCCCTGTTTAGGATGTGGTTTCCGGCTTTCTCTTTTCCAATCTTTTCACTTATTTTTTTTTTTTTTTCAATTGGAGTAGAGAGAGTAAACTATCACCCGGTTCACACTCCACCCACGTCTATTGAACAGGTTAAGAGGCTCATCACTTGTTCCTTGTTTAGGATGTAGTTTCCAGCTTTCTCTTTTCCAATCTTCTCACATTGTTTTTTTTTTTCAATTGGAGTAGATAGATCTATCTATCGCCCGGTTCACACTCCACCCATGTCTATTGAACAGGTGAAGAGGCTCATCTCTTGTTCCTTGTTTAGGATGTGGTTTCCGGGTTTCTCTTTTCCAATCTTCTCACATTGTTTTTTTTTTCAATTGGAGTAGATAGATCTATCTATCGCCCGATTCACACTCCACCCATGTCTATTGAACAGGTGAAGAGGCTCATCTCTTGTTCCTTGTTTAGGATGTGGTTTCCGGGTTTCTCTTTTCCAATCTTCTCACTATTAAGTAGCCCCCTGCACATCAGTGGTGTTACCATCTTGCTCGTGGTGATACGATTAAAAAAAATAAAATAAAATAAAATAAATAATTAAATAAAAACAAATAATAATAAAAAAAAGTAAAAAAAAAAAGTAATAAATAGCAAATCCAAATAAATAAATAATCATCGAAAAACAAAAGAATAAACAAATAACAAGTAAAATAGATTTATTCAAATAAATAAATAAATAATCAAGCCAGTCCCACCAAAATAACCGTTAGAAGGATTACCCACAATGCCCCATTGACACATATATATAAATAGCCAAGGAAAAACTCAACACATGTGGCCTAATGATTGCCCTTAGAATGAAACAGTCTGTCCCTCCTGAGTGTTGACTTCAATGTTCACTCTTTTATATTTACTAGCAGTATGGCACGATGTTGCTCGGGTGTGATGAAAGTTTTAAAACTAATCCATGGTCCTGGAGCTCAGACTCAGCCTAAAGAATATTTGTGTGAAGTTTGGTGAGAATCGGATAAAAATTGTGGATTTGTATAAAGGACATACAGACAGATAAACAGACACACACACAAACATCATGCCTTTATATATATATATATATATATATATATATATATATATATATATTATCGATTTTCTGCACTATTGCAAGAACTGCAACCTTGAAACTTCTAAATATAGTTTCTTATGTCTTTGTCTTGGGAGTACCTCGACACAAAAACTCGCAGACGCTTATAGTACAACTGTGTAAATTTTCTAGAAAATCGGTTCAGCCGTTTCAGAGTCTGTATGTAATGGACACACACATACACACACAGAAAGTTCCATTTATAAATAAGCTTATATATATATATATATATATATATATATATATATATATATGTGTGTGTGTGTGTATACTCATATTGCCCTAAGCAAGACAATCTATTGCCACTGACACACAGGGGGTTATATAAGAGGAAAGTTATGAGAAAGAGTGATAGGTTATAGGGGGTGTAAGGTAGTGGGTAAGAGAAGGATGAGAATACTGATGAGAGTGGAGTGGACGGAGAAAGGAGCACGAGAGAGAGGATGCAGGTTAGCAAGATAGGAAATGACTAGTTACTTTACACTTAAATCCCTGAAGATTGTAGCGGTCGGTGAAGCAAGTAAATGGAAAAGAATTCCACAGGCAGGAAGTGTAAGAAAAGAAAATTTGGTGTCGAATTTGCATTTACATTTTATTGGTTTATTGGTTAAAGGGTGGGAACTAGTTGCTAATCTTGTGGCTCGAGCAAATTCATGCATGGGGGAAACCAGAGAGCTAAGTTACTTGGAGCAAAAGCCGTGAAAGTACTTATAAAAGAGACACAGAGAAGTCACATTGTGCCAGTGAGAAAGTGACTGCAGCTTGGATCACATTACAGATTCTCCGTTGAATTTTGCCAAGGACCACTAGGTGGATAGCAGAAGCACCCGACCAGATATAGCAGAAGTATTCTATGCAAGGTCGGTACAAAGAATTTGTGACTTTACTGAGCAAGTTCATGCCGACTTCAAAGTTTTGTAAGGACACTCTTGTAAAGCACTATTTTTTCCTATTTTAGAAAAACATCCACATTAATGATGATGATAATAACAAAAAGCATCTACAATTATGATAATATTGATGACGATAGAAATATCGGTTCGGAACTTCCACTAAATTGAGCAAAGCAACGCCAGAACATACTATATTCATTAACATATGAATGAGAATCTTTGATGTCAAAAAATGTGTAGAGTTAGACAGCCATAATTTAGCCCTGTTTGTTTTGTCTTTACTGCTGTAACTACAGCTACCAGAATTAAAATTCATTGGCTACGATTACTAATCGCAATAATGATGCAGAAAATAATAGTTTTTACTTGGAGGGCAACAAAAAATAGACATCATTGTTCCTTTGAATAGAACTCATGTGAAACCGCTGTATATGAGCTTTTGGTAAAATTCTTGCAAGTACAAAAAATTAAACTCAGTAGGCAGATAGTTAATTAATGACAGAATTTAATGAGTTGGACAGAAAACAAGGCGGATAACTTGATGGGGTGGAGAGGTTGTTAAATAATCATCAGTGTCCATTAAGTTGACTGAAACTTTGGTCTGGACTTGAGCCTCTCTTAAATTATCTCCCCTGCCAACAATATGTGCAGCAGTCTGGATGTAATGTGATTTGACTTTGTTTGTTCGAGTTTCTAATAGGGAGAAATAACCTTTCGGCATGTTGAACACGAAAGACTGGATCAAAGATGGCGCATCAGATATAATGTTCCAACTCTACAAAAATTATCGTTTTTTATTTTATTTTATTTTTATTTTAGGATTTATTGGTATGCACTTTTGGCAATTTAACTGGAGAGAAAAAGAAGAAAATGAGAGGAAGGAAGGAAGGAAGGAAGGAAGGAAGGAAGGAAGGAAGGAAGGAAGGAGAGGAGAAGAAGAAGGAAATGGAAGGAAGGAAGGAAATGGAAGGAAAAAAGGTAGGAAGAAATAAAAGACGAGGAAGGAAGGAAGACAGAGGAAAATGAAGGAAGTACAGAAGAAAGCAAGAAAGAAAAAAAGGAGAGAAGGAAGAGTAAATGGAAAAAAAGGAAAGAAGGACAATATGCTGGAAGGAAGGAAGGAAGGAAGGAAGGAAGAGTGATGAAAAGGAAGGAAGGAAGAGGGAGAAAATGGAAGCAAGGAAGGAATAAAGGAAGGGAAGAGGACGAGAAAGTGGAAGGAAGGAGTGAAAGAAAGGAAGGAAAGAAGGAAGAATGGAGAGAAGAATGTAATGGCAAAAAGGAAGAAGAGAAGAAGAAGGAAATAGAAAAAAGGAACAAAAGAGAGAAGAAAAACTTGTAGGAAGGAAGGAAGAAAGGAAGGAAAAGTAAGCGAGAGAGAAAGAAAAGAAAAAGAAAGAAAAAATAGAAATGAAGCAATGCAGAATAGAAAAATGACAGAAAAAAATAAAAAAACCCAGATAGAAACGGAGAAAAAGAAAATAAGCGGGGGAGAGAGAAAGAAAGAAAAACAAAAGAGAGAGAAAAAGGAAAGAGATAAGGAGTGAAAGAAAGAAAGTATGAAAGAAAGGAAGAATAAAAGTGAGAGAGAGAGTGATATAAAAAGTAAGAAATGGAGAGACAGAAAGAAAAAGAGTGAGAAAGGAAGAGAGAGAAAGAGAATGAGAATGGGAGAGAGAGAAAGAGAATGAGAATGGGAGAGAGAGAACAAGAAAAAAAAATAAGAAAAACAGAGTAAGCAAAAGAGTAAAGAGAGAAAAAATGCAATGAAAGAAATTGTTTTACAGAAAAAACTTAATGAAAATAAAAGGAATATGCAGAATAAGAAAAAATGTAAGAAAGAAAATGAAGAATAAAAACAAAGAAGAAGAAACAAAATGGAGAATAAAGAAGAAGGAATAGTGAGTAGCAAAAAGAGAAAAAATGGAAAAGAAGAAGAAATATGAAAGAAGAAGAAAGAAAACGGAGAAGAAAAAAGGAAAATAAATATGAATGAAAACCAAGGAAGAAAACTGCTAAGAAGAAAAGAAGAATGAAGAAAAAAGCGGAAGGAACGAAATGAAAAAGAAAGAAGGAGAAGTAAGTAGCGAAAAGAAAAAAATGGGAAAGAAGAGAAGAAATCTGAAATAAAAGGAAGGAAAAAATTAAGAAAGAAGATGAAGAAATAAAAAGGAGGACAAAGTAGATGGGAAGGAAAAAAGAAAAAGAAATAAAAAGGAGGAGGAGGAAGCAGATTGGAAGGAAAAAGTGGAAGAAATAAAAAGGAGGAGGACGAAGTAGATGGGAAGGAAAAAAGAAAAAGAAATAAAAAGGAGGAGGAGGAAGCAGATTGGAAGGAAAAAAGTGGAAGAAATAAAAAGGAGGAGGGGGAAGTAGATGGGGAGGAAAAAAGAGGAAGAAATAAAAAGGAGGAGGAGGATGTAGATGGAAAGGAAAAAAGGGGAAGAAATAAAAAGGAGGAGGAGGAAGCAGATTGGAAGGAAAAAGTGGAAGAAATAAAAAGGAAGAGGAGGAAGAAAATGGGGAGGAAAAAGAGGAAGAAATAAAAAGGAGGAGGGGGAAGTAGATGGGAAGGAAAAAGAGGAAGAAATAAAAAGGAGGAAGAGGAAGTAGATGGGAAGGAAAAAGAAGAAGAAATAAAAAGGAAGAGGAGGAAGTAGATGGGAAGGAAAAAAGAGGAAGAAATAAAAAGGAGGAGGAGGAAGTAGATGGGGAAGAAAAAGAGGAAGAAATAAAAAAAAGGAGGAGGAAGTAGATGAGAAGGAAAAAAAGAAGAAGAAATAAAAAGGAGGAGGAGGAATCAGATTGGAAGGAAAAAGTGGAAGAAATAAAAAGGAGGAGGGGGAAGTAGATGGGGAAAAAGTGAAAGAAATAAAAAGGAGGAGGGGGAAGTAGATGGGGAGGAAAAAGAGGAGGAAATAAAAAGGAGGAAGAGGAAGTAGATGGGAAGGAAAAAAAGAAGAAGAAATAAAAAGGAGGAGGAGGAAGCAGATTGGAAGGAAAAAGTGGAAGAAATAAAAAGGAGGAGGGGGAAGTAGATGGGGAGGAAAAAAGAGGAAGAAATAAAAAGGAGGAGGAGGATGTAGATGGAAAGGAAAAAAGGGGAAGAAATAAAAAGGAGGAGGAGGAAGCAGATTGGAAGGAAAAAGTGGAAGAAATAAAAAGGAGGAGGGGGAAGTAGATGGGGAAAAAGTGAAAGAAATAAAAAGGAGGAGGGGGAAGTAGATGGGAAGGAAAAAAGAGGAAGAAATAAAAAGGAGGAAGACGAAGTAAATGGGAAGGAAAAAAGAAGAAGAAATAAAAAGGAAGAGGAGGAAGTAGATGGGAAGGAAAAAAGAGGAAGAAATAAAAAGGAGGAGGAGGAAGTAGATGGGAAAGAAAAAGTGGAATAAATAAAAAGGAGGAGGGGGAAGTAGATGGGAAGGAAAAAAGAGGAGGAAGTAGATGGGAAGGAAAAAAGAAGAAGAAATAAAAAGGTGGAGGAGGAAGTAGATGGGAAGGAAAAAAGAAGAAATAAAAAGGAGGAGGAGAAAGTAGATGGGGAAGAATAAAGTGGAAGAAATAAAAAGGAGGAGGGGGTAGATGGGGAGGAAAAAAGAGGAAGAAATAAAAAGGAGGGGGATGTAGATGGGGAGGAAAAAAGAGGATGAAATAAAAAGGAGGAGGAGGAAGTAGATGGGGAAGAAAAAGAGGAAGAAATAAAAAAAAGGAGGAGGAAGTAGATGGGAAGGAAAAAAGAAGAAGAAATAAAAAGAAGAGGAGGAAACAGATTGGAAGGAAAAAGTGGAAGAAATAAAAAGGAGGAGGAAGAAGTAGATGGGAAAGAAAAAGTGGAATAAATAAAAAGGAGGAGGGGGAAGTAGATGGGAAGGAAAAAAGAGGAGGAAGTAGATGGGAAGGAAAAAAGAAGAAGAAATAAAAAGGTGGAGGAGGAAGTAGATGGGAAGGAAAAAAGAAGAAATAAAAAGGAGGAGGAGAAAGTAGATGGGGAAGAATAAAGTGGAAGAAATAAAAAGGAGGAGGGGGTAGATGGGGAGGAAAAAAGAGGAAGAAATAAAAAGGAGGGGGAAGTAGATGGGGAGGAAAAAAGAGGAAGAAATAAAAAGGAGGAGGAGGAAGTAGATGGGGAAGAAAAAGAGGAAGAAATAAAAAAAAGGAGGAGGAAGTAGATGGGAAGGAAAAAAGAAGAAGAAATAAAAAGGAAGAGGAGGAAACAGATTGGAAGGAAAAAGTGGAAGAAATAAAAAGGAGGAGGAAGAAGTAGATGGGAAAGAAAAAGTGGAATAAATAAAAAGGAGGAGGGGGAAGTAGATGGGAAGGAAAAAAGAGGAGGAAGTAGATGGGAAGGAAAAAAGAAGAAGAAATAAAAAGGTGGAGGAGAAAGTAGATGGGGAAGAATAAAGTGGAAGAAATAAAAAGGAGGAGGGGGTAGATGGGGAGGAAAAAAGAGGAAGAAATAAAAAGGAGGAGGACGAAGTAGATGGGAAGGAAAAAAGAAGAAGAAATAAAAAGTAGGAGTAGGAAGCAGATTGGAAGGAAAAAAGTGGAAGAAATAAAAAGGAGGAGGAGGAAGTCGATGGGAAAGAAAAAAGTGGAAGAAATAAAAAGGAGGAGGGGAAGTAGATGGGAAGGAAAAAAGAGGAGGAAGTAGATGGGAAGGAAAAAAGAAGAAGAAATAAAAAGGTGGAGGAGGAATTAGATGGGAAGGAAAAAAGAAGAAATAAAAAGGAGGAGGAGGAAGTAGATGGGGAAGAAAAAAGTGGAAGAAATAAAAAGGAGGAGGGGGGTAGATGGGGAGGAAAAAAGAGGAAGAAATAAAAAGGAGGAGGAAGTAGATGGGAAGGAAAAAGTGGAGGAAATAAAAAGGAGGAGGGGGAAGTAGATGGGAAGGAAAAAATGGAAGAAATAAAAAGGAGGAGGAGGAAGTAGATGGGAAAGAAAAAGTGAAATAAATAAAAAGGAGGAGGGGGAAGTAGACGGGAAGGAAAAAAGAGGAGGAAGTAGATGGGAAGGAAAAAAGAGGAAGAAATAAACAGGACGAGGAGGAAGTAGATGGGAAGGAAAAAAGAAGAAGAAATAAAAAGGATGAGGGGGAAGTAGATGGGAAAGAAAAAGTGGAAGAATAAAAGGGAGGAGGGGAAGTAGATGGGGAGGAAAAAAGGAGAAGAAATAAAAAGGAGGTGAAGGAAGCAGACTGGAAGGAAAAAAGGGGAAGAAATAAAAAGGAGGAGGAGGAAGTAGAAGGGGAGGAAAAAAGAGGAATAAATAAAAAGGAGGAGGATGAAGTAGATGGGAAGGAAAAAAGAAGAAGAAATAAAAAGAAGGAGGAGGAAGTAGATAGGAAGGAAAAAAGAAGAAATAAAAAGGAGGAGGAGGAAGTAGATGGGGAAGAAAAAAGTGGAAGAATTAAAAAGGAGGAGGGGGTAGATGGGGAGGAAAAAAGAGGAAGAAATAAAAAGGAGTAGGAGGAATTAGACGGGAAAGAAAAAAGTGGAAGAAATAAAAAGGAGGAGGGGGAAGCAGATTGGAAGGAAAAACGTGGAAGAAATAAAAAGGAGGAGGAAGTAGGTGGGGAGGAAAAAACCGGATGAAATAAAAAAAGGAGGAGGAAGTAGATGGGAAGGAAAAAAGAGGAAGAAATAAAAAGGAGGAGGAGGAAGTAGGTGGGGAGGAAAAAAACGGATGAAATAAAAAAAGGAGGAGGAAGTAGATGGGAAGGAAAAAGAGGAAGAAATAAAAAGGAGGAGGAAAATGATTGGAAGGAAAAAACAGGATAGAAGACAAAGGTGGAGGAGGAATTAGATGGGAAGGAAAAAGAGTAAGAAACAAAAAGGAGCAGGGGGAAATAGATGGGAAGGAAAAAATGAGGAAGATATATAAAGTAGGAGGGGGAAGTAGATGGGGAGGAAAAGGGGGAAGAAATAAAAAGAAGGAGGAGGAATTAGATGGGAAGGAAAAAAGCGAAAGATATAAAAAGAATGAGGAGGAAGTACATGGGAAGGAAAAAAGGGGAAGAAATAAAAAGAAGGTGGATTAAGTAGATGGGAATGAAAAAAGAGGAAGATATAAAAAGGAGGAGGGGAAGTAGATGTGAATGAAAATGTGGAAGAAATAAAAAGCAGGAGGAGGAAGTATATGGGGAGGAAAAAAGAGGAAGAAATAAAAAGGAGGAAGAGGAAGTAGATGGGGAGTTTATTTGCGAGGAATTTAACTGCACTACATTATTCAAAAGAAATATGCACACAGAATTATTGTTGATTTCCAGATTTTTTCTCTCATTTCCCCTTACACCAAGTTCAACCATCCAGATTTCCCCCTTCATGTGTATGAGAGAAAGTGCAGTTAAAACACACTGAGACTATTTACTAATTTATTTTTCAAATGTACAAATATACTGATAAACTTATAGTTACAGAGTAAAGTGGATAGAGAGCAGTTAGTAACAACTAAGCATAGCCATAGAGAGCGGTTAGTAACAAATAAAAGAACTTTTGTTTGCTCTTCTACTTCAGAATTAAATTAGTGAGAAGGGTGATGCTGCTTCTTGTGCACCAGTGTATCAATATCGGGGTTAGTTTTGGCAAGCGCGCAATGTATGTCCCATTCCACCTCCAGTCGGTTTCGTGCTTTGGGCTTGATTGTGAGTCAAGTAGAAAATCCTGAATCACAAAGGTAGGTTGTGGAAAACGGTATGAACAACAGATTTTCAATGCGTTGTTGCTCAGTTATGGGTATGCTCCACACATATTAACCGACAATTGTTTAAACGTGAACCGACTGGAAGGTACAACGCCACCCATCTACAACAGTCTCTCCCCACCCTCTCTGAGAATCGCTGGTAATAATTATAACGAAAAAAGTCGGGCAATAATTACTTATCACTATTTATACTGGGATTCATGCACGCAGTTACAGTGAATCCGAAATAATATTTTGAATTTTTAAATCATATTTATTTCGGCATATGATTTATTTTAAAACTGTTTCTAAATATTTGATTGCCTTTCGATCATTCCACCTCACCTGATATACTCTTTTGTTGCACATATGAGACATGCTTCACTGTTTAGAAAACACTGCCATAGACTAAGAGAAAACTGGAAACCTCGCTGCCGACCTTGAAAAGGATCTACAATCAGTGGTGGACAAGAGTAAGGAATGGTTCTTGAATTTTAATTACTCCAAATTGAAGCTGCTATCTATTACAAGCAATCGTTCCTATCCACTCCCATTAGAATGGATCAGGCTAGTGACCCCGAAAAGAAAACACTGCGCCTACTCGGAATAACTCTCACAGCAGACCTCAAGTGGAATGACTATATCGAATCTATCGCTAACTCTGCTGCTAAGAAGGTCGGTTCTCTGTGTAAGGCCAGGAAGTTTATTCCGCCCGAAAAACATTCTGCACATATACAAATCGACCATCCACTCGTGCATTGAATACTGCTGCCATATCTGGTCGGATGCTCCTGCCTTCACCTAGGTATCCTTGACAAAATCCAACGGAGAATCTGTAATGTGATCTATCCCGACCTACCACCCGCCCGTGCATTGAATACTGCTGCCATATCTGGTCGGGTGCTCCTGCTATCCACCTCGGGGTCCTTGACAAAATCCAACGGAGAATCTGTAATGTGATCTATCCCGACCTACCATCCGCCCGTGCATTGAATACTGCTGTCATATCTGGTCTGGTGCTCCTGCTATCTACCTAGGTGTCCTTGACAAATTCCGACAGAGAACCTGTAATGTAATAGATCCCGACTTGGCAGCTTAGATACAGTCACTTTCCCACGGGTACAATGTGGCTTCCCTGTGCCTCTTCTACAAATACTTTCACGGCTTCTGCTCCGACGAACTTAGCTCACTGGTGCCACCTATATATAAATTTACTCAGTCCTGCACATATATAAGTCTACCATTGCATTGAATACTGCTGCCATATCTGGTTAGGTGCCCCTGCTAACCACCAAGGGGTCCTTGACAAAATTCAACGGAGAATCTGTAATGTGATCGATTCCGACCTGGCAGCCAAGATATAGTCACTTTCTCACCAGGGCAACATGGCTTCTCTGTGTCTCTTCTACAAGTACTTTCACGGCTTCTGCTCCGATGAACTTAGCTCTCTGGTTCCCCCTATACATGAATTTGCCCGAGCCACAAGATTAGCAACTAAGTCCCAACATTTTACTGTGAAACCAATAAAATGTAAACACAAGTTCTACTCTAACAGCTTCTTTTCTCGCACTTCCCGCCTGTGGAATTCCCTTTCCGTTTACTTGCTTCCCCGACAGCTACAATCTCCAGGAGTTTAAGTGTAAAGTCAGTCGTCATCTCCTACCTTGCTAACTTGCATCTTTTCTCTCTCATGCTCCTTTCTCCGTCCAATATACTTTCAGTATCTGAACCCTTCTTCTATACTATTATAATGTGGTTATAAAGTGGGGGATCAATTCTACATTACACTCAATATATAAATTGATCCCTCACTTTATAGCCACAGTTATCCTTCTCTCATGCTCCTTTCTCCGTCCACTCCACTCTCATCAGTATTCTCATCCTTATCTTACCCACTTCCTGACACCCCCTATAACCTGTCACTCTTTCTCATAACTTTCCTCCTATGTAACCCCCTGCGCACCAGTGGCAATAGACTGCCTTGATTGGAGTGATACGATTATAAAAAAAAGAGGCAGACAAAATATGAAGAACCATCCGCCTGTGTATAAAATACTGTTGTCATATCTGGTCAAGCGCCCCTGTTTTTCATCTCAGTCTTCTAGCCAGGCTCCAAAGGAGAATCTGTCATGTGATAGGTCCCAACTTGGCGGCTAGACTCCATCCACTTTCTCACCGGTGGGATGTGGCTTCCCTCTGTCTATTCAACAAATAATTTCATGGCTACTGCTCCGAAGAATTTAAGTCACTGGCGCCCCCACCACAAGAATTTATTCGTGCAACCAAACTGGCAACAGGGTCCCACCCATTTACAGTTAGATCAACCAAATGCAGCCGACAATCCTACACCAGTAGCTTCTTTTCTCGCACTTCCCACCTGTGGAACTCCCTTCCGTATACTTGCTTTCCTGACGGCTACAATCTCCAGGAATTTAAATGCAATGTCAATTCTCATCTCGTATCCATTTGACTCCAGTCCTCTATGCATCACCCCGTATATCTTGTTTGTTTCGTTTTCTCTCTACCTTTGCAACTGTCTTCACACCTCTGTTCTCATTCTTCTCTTGCCCTTTCTCTGAGACCCACTGTAACTGGTTTCTTTTTCTCATCACTCTCCTCCTGTCTAAGCTTTTACTCTTATATAGCTCCCTGCGCATCGGTGGCGGTACCGCCTTGCTTGGGGTGAAACGATTAAAAAAAATTCATATACTGTACATAATGTAGAAAATTTAGTAAAAAATTATTTTCTAATTCAAGCTGATTAAATCTGTTCTTAATGTCAGTTTTACTAGTACTGAATAATCTATATATATATATATATATATATATATATATAGATGGATATGTTTGTCTGTATGTATGTTTGTGCGTCTCTATACTCCTCCAAAACCCTTAGTCTGATTTCAACTAAAATTGGGTCAATTGTCGATCATGACATGAATCTTTGATGTACGCAAAAGATTTTTGAATCAATTTACAGGGTACGGCAGAAATCACCGAATAGCTTAGAATTTACGAACTCTTCTTCTCCCAGACGCCTAATGCCAATTTAACCAAAATTGGGTAACTTATAGATCAAGCTCCGAAACTTTGATGAACATAAAAATATTTCGAATCAATGAATCGATGCATTTCTCCAAGGCGCTTGACTCAAACTCAACCAAAATCGAGTCACTGGTAGATCAAGGTCTGATGCTTTGGCATACGAACAAAAATTTCAATTGACACACAGTGCGTGGCAAAAATTAATAGAAAATGTTGCTTTTTGCGATTGTTTATTTCTCCGAAATGCCTAGTTGTAATCTAACAAAAATACCGTCTTTTTGTAACTACTACCTTATCATATACCATAACAATTTCACGTTTTCTACAAGGTGCCAACCCTTCCAACATTGCAGGGACAATACATCCACTTCTTGTCCGTCACAACGTCGTCATTACATTAAAGGCTCTCGTCACACCCGTCCCCGTTCATTCAATTGTACATATATAATTCCCGTTTATAGGCAACCTTGACCAAACATGAAGGCCGTTTTACAGAGACAACAAAGCCCAATATTTACTTCGCATTTAAATTACGCCTCACAGCAAATTCATACTTGAACTTTTTGAATAATCATTTGACATTACCATTTCAACATAACCACTGAAAAACCCTGAGCAACGCCGGACTATACAGCTAGTAACACACACACACACACGCGCGCGCGCGCAGCAGCAGCAAGGAATGTCCATTCTTTGAAAGGCACGGACTCACTCGGACAGATAAACGCTCCTCTGCCATTCTGAAGATGAGATTTTGATCTCAAAATATTGATGTATAATAAATAGATAATACCCCCAAAACTTCTTTACCTTCCTTTATTTTACTCAACACACTGTGACAGCCTTCAAAACCTAACCCTACACCTAATATACGCAATTCTTCAAGCAAATTACAAAACTTTACTATATATATATATATATATATATATATATATATATATATATATATATATTGATGCATGTTTCATTAAATAATATAGACAAGTTTTGTCTATTTTATGTAAATCCTTTTCATATTGTCTGATAAGCTTAATAGCATTACCATGAAAATCACAATATTGATACATAATTTATTTTATAATCCAATCTAAGCTTTCGGCTTGCATAAGCAATTTTCAAAGATTTCAAATTACATTATAGTATAACAATTCATAAACAATAATGACAATAATGATAGTCTGTTTTTGTTGACATGGAAGATTTCTAAGCAACGACAAACTCGTGCATACAAGACGTTGGAAGCGAATATCGCACCACAGCTCATGAAGTCACACATGACCACACGAGAGTGAAAACAAAAAATATTAAGTATGGGAAGCCATTGGAATAAATCAATAGCTTCTGTTATTAATTATAGGCATTCAAGGATATTTGTGGAGATTTCATAGTTTATCTTGTTCAGGTTAGGTTTATGTATATAGCTTCAAGAATTTAGTTTTTGTTTATTGTTTTCATGTTTAAATACAGTTGTGTTTTCAACTAGGTTTTTCCGGAATTGTGTATGTGGCCAGGCAGGTTGTTTTAAATGCGTAAAAAAGTTAGAATTATTGTTTAAATGTGGAAATTGAAAACAAAAGTTGTGCCAGTGATAGTAGGTGCACTTGGAATGATAAAAAATGGAACAAAAAAAACATTGAAAGAATCCCTGGAAATCCCAGCTTAAGAGATATACAAAAAATTGTCTTATTAAGTACAGCCCACATACTAAGGAAAACTTTATCTATGTAACGCTAGGGATGATAGGGGAGATAGAAAAACATGAAATGGAGTCATAACAACACGCCACGACCTGCCTTAGGTCTCCCCGCAGACTTGGTTGGTAGTGAGACCAAAGCAGAAATCGAAATATGATGAAAAATGACATAATAATAATAACTGAAGCAAATAGGCCGACATTATTGTTAAAAATTTAAAAAAACTTGCTTATTGATTGATATGGCTTGTCTCGCGGATTGTAACATAGCAACCAAGAAATTCGAAAAATTGTCAAAATATAAAGACCTGGAAATTGAAATAGAAAAAATGTGAAAATTGAAAACAAGTATCGTACCAGTGATAGTGGGTGCACTTGGAATGATAAAAAATGGAACAAAACAACACATTGAAAGAATCCCTGGAAGCTCCAGATTAAGAAATATACAAAAAATTGTTTTGTTAAGTACAGCCCACACACTAAGGAGAACTTTGTCTATGTAACGCTAGGGATGTTAGGGAGATATGAAAAAACATAAAATGGAGTCATAACAACAGACCACTACCTACCTTAGGTCTTCCTGCTGACATGGTAGGTAGTGCGACCATAGCAGAAATCAAATAATAATGAAAAATGACAACATAATAATAATAATAATAATAATAAGATTTTACAGAGAAAACAAGATTTTTCAGACTGATACAAAGAGATTTTACAGGGAAATAGGTAAAAAAAGAATTGAAGTGACAGTACCCCCCAGAATGGAAGAAGTCACACAGTTCTGGGAAAAGATATGGGCTTGCCCTAAAGAACTTAGCAAGGAAGTACATTGGATTACGCAAGAGACAGAACGAATGAAAAATAAACCCGAACAGACATGGTCTGGAATTACAGAAGATGATGTTAAATATGCACTAAAAAAACACACACAATTGGAAATTCCCAGGCATAGATAAAATTCCTAACTTTTGGCTATATTATTTAAGCGCATCACATAAAAAACTAGCCAAAGAATTTCAAGAAATGGTTGACGATCCCACTAAAATTCCTGCATGGTTGACAAAAGGAATTACATTTCTTCTACCCAAGAATGGTGACACAAAAAATCCGAAAAACTACAGACCAATTACATGTCTTCCGACAACATATAAACTATTAACATCTATTTTAACAAAGCAGACATATTTATTCTTAGAAAGAAATGACATGTTACCGCTTGAACAAAAAGGGTGCAAACGTGGCTGTTATGGTTGTAAAGACCAATTGCTGATTAACAAAATGATCCTGAAAAACTGCTACAGTACAAAGAAAAATCTTAGTACAGCCTGGATAGACTATCGAAAGGCATTCGATAGTGTGCCACATGACTGGATTTTAAAGACTCTAAATATATACAGGATATCGCCCGTCATCATCAATTTCATCAAACAGTGCATGTCTATATGGAAAACAACCCTTTACCTCAATCATATAAATGGAACCTATAAGTCTGATGAAATAAACATCAAAAAAGGTATATTTCAAGGTGATTCTTTATCTCCCTTACTATTCTGCATATCATTAATAGCACTAACCAGTCAACTTAATAAGACAGAATGTGGTTATAAAATAGGACAAAAGAAAATAAGCCATCTATTTTACATGGATGACTTGAAGTTATATGCTAAGAATGATAATGAACTGGAAGGTCTTCTGCAAACTGTAAAATGCTTCAGCGAAGACATTGGAATGAAATTTAATTTGAATAAATGTGCTAAAGCTACAGTTTTACGTGGATCAATACAAGAAACATCCTCAATTAGCTTAGACCCTGCTGTAACAATAAAAGAATTGAAACCAGAAGAAGCTTATAAATACCTAGGTGTAAATGAGAGCGAAAACATTCACCATAAAAAAATGAAAGAAATAGTGCGTAAAGAGTACTATAGAAGGCTACGAATGATATTAAAAACTGAATTAAATTCACAGAACAGAGTTATGGCCATTAATAGCCTTGCAATCCCAGTTGTCCAATATAGCTTTAACATCTTAAACTGGACTCTAAACGACATCAGGCGAATGGATGCTAAAACAAGAAAGCTTCTTTCTAAGCATAAGATGCATCATCCAAAGGCTGATGTAGACCGTCTATACATACCCCGTAAAGAAGGTGGAAGAGGTCTTATTCAGCTGGAATTGTCATACAAGACAACAACTATTGGCTTACTAACATACATAGAAACAACAAAGGATTGGATGTTACAATTAGTAAGGCAACATGAAGAAAAAAAGAAAAAATATTCAATAATAAAAGAAGGCAGTAAATTCAAACAAGATTTACAGTTAGTAGATTCTGTAGAAAAGCAGAACGGAAGCCAAGAGCCGACTATTGCGGCAAAGAATATGAAAATGAAAGCCAAAGATAAAGCTCTCGAACAGATGAAACAGCGCTGGCAAGACAAACCTCTGCATGGTCAATATCCAGTCCGTGCCAATAAATCCAATGCTGACAATGCTGGTTACGTGCATCTGGATTAAAGCCCGAAACTGAAGGCTTTATTCTTGCAGCACAAGACCAAAGTCTTTTCACGAGAAACTTTCAGGCAAATATTATGCATAATAATATGGATCCAAAATGCAGGTTTTGTGATAAACACCAAGAAACAATAGACCACCTAATCTCAGGCTGTTCTGTGCTTGCCCCAAACGAATATAAAAATCGCCACGATAGAGTTGGGCAATATTTACATTGGGCAATATGCAAACATTATGGAAAAGCTGTAGGCAAACACTGGTACGAACATCACCCAGCACCGGTTACAGAAATAGAAGATGTAACCATTCTATGGGATTACACCATCTACACAGACAGAAAAATTGAAGCAAATAGGCCAGACATTATTATTAAAAACCAGAAGGAGAAAACTTGTCTATTAATTGATATGGCTTGTCCAGCGGATTGTAACATAGCAATCAAGGAATTTGAAAAACTGTCAAAATATAAAGACCTGGAAATTGAAATAGAAAAAATGTGGAAATTGAAAACAAGAGTTGTGCCAGTGATAGTAGGTGCACTTGGAATGATAAAAAATGGAACAAAACAACACATTGAAAGAATCCCTGGAAACCCCAGCTTAAGAGATATACAAAAAATTGTCTTATTAAGTACAGCCCACACACTAAGGAAAACTATGTAATGCTGGGGATGATAGGGAAGATAGAAAAACATGAAATGGAGCCATAACAACACGCCACTACCTGCCTTAGGTCTCCCCGCAGACTTGGTTGGTAGTGAGACCAAAGCAGAAATCGAAATATGATGAAAAATGACATAATAATAATAAAAGTCATGAAATTCATTGCAAAACAAGATAAGTTTTTTATATTATGACAACATTGAAATAACGACCAAAAAGAAGTTTATCATTGCCAGAGTATTAGATACTCGAAAGCTCTTAAACAAAACCACAATCAGTTTTTATCTATCCCCACCCCAGCCCCAATCAAGGATTCATTTTTATATCCATCTGATCAATACGAGCTAAATAAGTTCATTTCCCTTGAATATCCTTCGTGTTTATTCGTGGCCACCAACACATGAAAGGGCTTCTTGCAAGGGAAGTAACACTAATATGAATCTGACATCGTAGCCCTTTGTTGGCTACGAGGTCACATTGACCCATATCAGCATGATTGATAAGTTCTTTTTCTTTGAAAAAAAAAACTGCTTGTATTTATTTGTTAGCAATGGAGCAGTATGCATAATATAGGCCACTTTTGGAGCAGGAGGGGTAATGTAGGCCATTTTGAAAGGAAAGTGCAACAGCAGTGATATCTACCAGATTTCTGGATAGATCTGCTTTCATCTGAAGAAAAAAAATCTGTGGCAGCAATAATAATTATGAGGATAATGTCTCTCTCCCTCTCTCTACACACACACACACACACACACACACACACACACACACACACATATATATATATATATATATATATATATAAAGACAGAAAATCTAAGCAAGAGCCAACAACCTACCACGGTTTTGCCCTACGTAGGGCGAAACCGTGGTAGGTTGTTGGCTCTTGCTTAGATTTTTTGTCTTTGTTACTCTACTTTCGTATTGCGCGCTTTAGTGTTAGGGTTTTCAGGTTTTAGGGGTTTCTTTCTTACGAGTGCTTAATTTTTTGTTCATGTACTTCGTTTGTTTCTTTTTTTACTTCCCCTTCTTTCCCCTTCGAGTTCGTTCTCGGGGGGTTGTACAAGACGATTTAAATTATAGCTTAATTAATACTAGTTTCGGCAGAGCTAGTTCTGTTACTATTAGTATTGTTATTACTACAGTTAATATATATATATATATATATATATATATATATATATATATATATATATATAAATGAGATTATAACTATACTCGTGTCGAAAAACCTTCCACGAATCTACGAAGAAGGGAAAAACGGTTTTAGAAAAGAAAGAGCTAAGTACATGAACATCAGTCAAAGGGGTTCGGACCGAGTCAGCACGAAACCCAAAGAAAAAACCCCGATACGAGTAATCAACTAACAAAAGCGCTCAGTACTTAGGTAGAGTGAAATAAGTAAAGAATACCTAGTGAGCCAGACAGACCTGCCTAGGTTTCACCTAAACGGACCGTCAGAGCCAGCTTTCCCTGATGATCCGTTTAGGTGAAACCAAGGTAGGTCTGTATGGCTCACTAGGTACTTTATATATATAGTCATCCGCAGACAGATCTGTTTCGCTGTATCACAGCTCATCAGTACGGTTAGACATCCGATTGCTTTTTACCCAGGATTAAAACCCGACTGAATTGACTTCAATCGGCGATTCTACCTCTGAGCTATTGGGCGCACGGTAGAAGGAGGCAGACTTTTAGCGTATGATGTATCATACACCAGTAGCCAAAGTGCTGTAATTCATTACTGAATGAGCGATGCGTAGATGCTAGAGTAGCTACTGTTTTTTTCTGTGCTCAATAAGGGTGTGAGAGCGTAAATAATCATCCGCAGACAGATATCCAAATGAATAAGGAACGAAGAAAATATTTGCAACGTTCAAAACATTAATTTAAAACAGTGCTCAATATAGAAATAGAGCTATGAATATTTATTATAAATTTTAGTTTAGAACATGTACAAATTACAATCTACTACAAAGTGTCCATTTCGTTTCGAAATTGAAAGGCCAATGTCTCATCAGGTAGTAAATGCTATTTTTTTTTTAAAGAGAGGGAAAGTTTACCAATATGAGGAACATTCCATCTCTCTTCAAAAGATAGTGTTTGCTACCTGAGTAGACATTGTTTTTTCAATACCGAAACAAAATGTACACTTTGTAGTAGATTGTAATTTGTACGCATTCTAAATTATAACACACACACACACACACACACACACACACACACACACACACATATATATATATATATATATATATATATATATATATATATATATATATACGTATATTGTACAGGTGTAGCGGTTCATCCCTTGTTCCCTGTTTAGGATGTGGTTTCCGGCTTTCTCTTTTCCAATCTTTTCACTTTTATTTTCTTTTTTCTTTTTTCTTTTTTTTTTCAATTGGAGTAGATAGACTAAACTATCGCCCGGTTCACACTCCACCCACGTCTATTGTACAGGTGTAGAGGCTCATCCTTTGTTCCCTGTTCAGGATGTGGTTTCCGGCTTTCTCTTTTCTAAATATTTTCACTCTTGCGTAGCCCATGCACATCAGTGGCGTTACCCCCTTGCTCGGGGTGATATGATTAAAAAATATATATATAATAGTTTAGAATATGTACAAATAACAGTAGCTATTCTAGCATTTACGCATCGCTCATTTAGTAATGAATTAGAGCACACTAATAGATAGATAGATAGATAGATAGATAGATAGATAGATAGATAGATAGATAGATACGAACGGACTGTGATGGCTAACTAGCTAGCTAGCTAGCTAGCTAGATAGATAGATAGATAGATACGTACGGACTGTGAGATAGATAGATAGATAGATAGATAGATAGATAGATAGATAGATAGATAGATAGATAGATTACACCCTGTCACACCAGTGGGTATAAAACTGACTGTATAGTGAAAATAAAAAAAGAAAGGAAACTAAATCAGTTGTTTCACTTAATTTGCAAAATGGTGCCTATATGGAGAAGGAAACAAAATACAACAAATGTCGGTTACAGTTCTATATTGTGAAAGTTATGAGGATACAGAAAATATTAATATTTTATGTAAAATTTAAAATTTTGTCCAGTGACCGATTTTGAAGTTATTTCATTACAAATTCGCTGATGATGATGCGAATAAACAGTGAAATATTAAAAACTTACACACAACTATTGGATGTAAACACGTATATTTTTTAGAAATCTCCTGGATCTCTCTCTCTCTCTCTCTCTCTCTCTCTCTCTCTCTCTCTCTCTCTCTCTCCTGCTTTTCTCTCCCTTTCTCTCTCTTTCTCTTTCTTTAGTTCTTCCCTCTCTCTTTTGTTCTCTTTCTTCCTCTTTCCACGCAGATATACCATATGTGACGAAAGTTTTGGTGTTGAGAAGTGCAGACGACCTTTTCAAAATGGCAAACACTATGTATCAAGTAAATGTTATATAGCAAAAGAAGAAAAGAGAAATAAAGAGTCGATTAAAAACAGGGGGAAGTGATTGTAGCATAACTGGATAACGGAGTAGGCGGGAAGAGTCAATGACTGTAGATATTTTTTGCCAGGGCCCCGTAGCCCAATGCGCACCTAACCATCTCCTCCGCATTTGGAGGATGAATCAGTGGCTCTTATTTAACAATAGTATTCACTTCGTTATTTAAATTTCTTTCTCCATAAAAGGAAATAAATAAAGTATATATTCTACATTTTTTTAAAATATTTGCGGTCATGTTTTTGGGTTATATCACATCAATAAATGTTCTTGGCATCGTTGACACAAAACAAAGAAAGGGTCGTTCGCGAATCAAAATTAAGTGATCGGACCTGGGTCATTGTTACGCCAGATTGTCTAACAAGGTCTAAATCAGTTTAGCAATATTCGAGTTTTGTCTGTGCCGGAATGATTCACCTAATGTCACTAAAAATAAAAACATTATTTCAATTTATCTAAAAAAACAAAAAAAACAAACATTGAATACCTGGGAAGTGTTCTAACAGAAGACGGAAACTGCGACACAGAGATCCGAAGGCGAATTGGCATGGCAAAGGACGCGTTCCAGAAGCTGAGTAAAGTACTAACACACAGGAAATTTTCACTAGAAACAAAGAAGAGAGTACTGGGTTGCTATGTGATGTCAGTTCTTCAATACGGCAGTGAGTGTTGGACAATATCATCAAAGATGAAGGAAAGACTTGGAGCAAACAAAATGTGGTTCTACAGAAGCATACTGGATATAAAGTGGGGGATCAATTTCATATTACAATCAATATATAGACTGACCCCTCACTTTGTGATCACATTAGTTTCTATACATTTATATTCTTGAGATCTAAAAGCACAAGGATGTATTCCAGGAGCTGAGTAGAGTATTAAGAGACAGGACAATTTCGCTGTAAACAAAGAAGGGAGTACTGGATTGCTATGTGATGTCAGTTCTTCAATACGGCAGTGAATGTTGGATAATATCATCAAAGATGAAGGAAAAACTTGAAGCAGCGGAAATGTGGTTCTACAGAAGGATGCTGCGGATATCGTGGACCGAGCATGCAAGCAACAATGAGGTTTTGCAAAGAATGGCAACCAAAAGGAAATTAATACTGAGCATCAGGAAAATACACCTAAAGTTCCTAGGACATGCAATGAGGAAGGAGGGCTTGGAGAACTTGATACTAACAGGCCAGATAAAGGGAAAAAGAGACAAGGGGAAAGCAGCGGATAACATATCTAAATGACCTGATCAGGTGGATGACGAAACGAGGGTTACGTGGTGTAACAGGAGAAAACATGCTAAGAGCTACCAGGGACAGGGAGATGTGGAAAGCCATGATCGCCTACGTCCTGAAAGGAGAGGGTACATAAAAAAGAAGAATGTTCAAATAGCCTTACATACATTACAGACATGGAAGGCACAAGACCCCAAGTGGCGCTTAGTAAATCACCTATTACAGACATGGAAGATCAAAGAATGTCTTTTTTTTTTACATGAAAAATTGTCTTTGCGTGTCTGTGTGAGCATTTTGAATAGCGCCATCAGTGTTAATTCTCTCTTTCTCTGCTTGACTGCCTATCTGGTTATTTACCTGGAACCCCACCACCCCAAAAAAAAACGGGACGTAGCACAAGGTCGCTTTTCTACGTGGAGGGTTCCGAGCACTTACGCTTAGGCAAAAATTCCCCGTAAACATCCCCTAAGCGGGATCGGGACTTGTCTACTTTTACCCAGACGAGAATCTGCCCTTCGCCATAGCCTAGTCTATGCTGCTCTCCGCCCTAAGTTAGAGTGTCTGAGCTCTGTCTAAACTCCATGTATCTGCTTTGTCTGTCTATCTTTCCAAATCCTAGTACTGCGCATTTACTCAACAAATGCTTTAACAAGAAAAAATACTTATTACAAAATTTACCAATCGCACCTAATATATATATATATATATATATATATATATATATATATATATATACAATACTGTGCAAAAGTATTAGGACCATAACTATTTTATCTTTTATGAGGCATATTAACAGAAAATAAACAATGGAATTAAAGTAATTTTATTTGATTTACTCAACAAATGCTTTAACAAGAAAAAATACTTTATTATAATAGCCTTTTGCTTTGATCACAGCCTTCATTCTGTCAGGCATTGACATCACAAGCTTCTTCAATGTATCTAATGGTATCTCCTGCCAAGCAGCTTGTATTTGTTCCCAAAGTGTGTCTTGCAAAGTAACATTAGATTTATCAATTTGAGAGTGGGGAATAAGAAAAAAGTCAGTCATATCCAAAGATAATAGAATAATGAGTAGTTTCAAAATAACTTGTTTAATAGAAAATAGGAAAAATTAAATATAACATCTTTTTAATACATTTCTTTTACACCTAGTTTTAAATAATCAATATTTATTAGCAATTTACATGGCTTTTCACCCTGTATTTGAATTTCAGTGAGGTTTTTAGGAAAATCACCCCTGTCTTAATACTTTTGCATTACTAGTAGTGTGCAAAAGTGTTAGGACAGGGGTGATTTTAAACTTTATTTTGATGCCTCATAAAAGTTAAAATAGTTCTTGTCCCAATACTTTTGTACAGTACTGTATATATAATAAATTTTGCTAATCCCACACCATTTTAACTACCTGTGTATAAATATGTTTGCGGGGTTCTTCCTGTATAAAAATCTTGTAACACATTTGAATTAATAAAGATTTGGTTTTCCACCGTTGCTGATGACGCGAGAATGTTTTCGCTGAAATGGCCATCTAACGAAAATTAAAATTCGAAATTTGTGTATTATTATTATTATTATTATTATATATATATATATATATATTAAGAATTATATTAATCATTACTTTATATGCGTCTCGAAAAACTCACCGAGTATAAATTAGAGGGAAAAAAAAGGAAATAAAAAAAGAAACAAACTATGCACCTGAACATACGTCAAAGTACTCGTTTGAAAGAAAAAAATACCCGAGACGAGAACCCTAACCCTAAAGCGCTCAATACAATAGTAGTGCAAACAAATAAGAATAAATCTAACCTAGAGCCAACGGACCTACCTAGGTTTTCACCTAACGGATCGTCAGGGCAAGTCGGCTAACAAGGCAGAAGCAAAGCGGTAATTTATAGATACTCCGTATGCACATGATTGAAACATAGAAGACACCAACACCGATTTAGCGAAACGATTAATATATATATATATATATTAATCGTTTCGCCCCAAGCAAGGCGGCACCACCACTGATGCGCAGGAGGCTACATAAAAGTAAAATTTTAAGCAGGAGGAGAGCAAATAGGAAGACAAACGAGTTACAGGGGGTGTAAGAGAAAGGGCAAGATAAGGATGGGGATACAGATGTGAGGACAGTTGCGAAGGTAGAGTGAGAAAGGAAAAGAACAAGATACACGGCGTGATGTAGAAAATACGAGAGAAGGCCTGGAGTCACTTGAATAAGAGATGGGAATTGACATTGCATTTAAATTCTTGGAGGTTGTAGCTGTCAGGAAAGCAAGTTTACGGAACCGAGTTCCACAGGCGGGAACTGAGAGAAAAGAAGCTAATGGAGTAGAAGTGGCGGCTGCATTTAGTTGATCTAACTCTAAATGGATGGGACCTTATTGCCAGTCTGGTTGCTCAAGTAAATTCTTGTGGCGGGGGCACCAGTGACCTAAGTTCGTCGGCCATGAAAATATTTGTAGAAGAGACAGAGGGAAGCCACATACTGCGGGTGAGAAAGTGGCTGGAGTCGAACTGCCAGGTCTTGACCGATCACATGACAGATTCTCTTTTGGAGCCTTTCAAGAACCTTGAGATGAACAGCAGGGGCGCCTAACCAGATATGACAACAGTATTCTATGGACAGTCAGGTAATTGATTTGTATATGTGCAAGATGGATTCAGGCGGAGAAAACTTCTTGCCCGACACAGTGACCCAGTATTTTTAGCAGTGTATATATATCTAGAATCCGTAAGTTTACACTAATCAAAATAAACATAAATATTCGAAAAAATGCCAACAAACAGAACCTAAATCCGTCAAAATCCGACGAGAAATATATCGTCGGGTATTGGGGATGAAAAAAAAGAAACCAACGGAACAAGAACAAACAGTCAAGCATCCGCAGGAAAGAAAAAAAAAACCAAAGATGGAACCTAAATACCAGAAAAAGTGCTCGGTACGAAAGTACGGAAGTAGAGCAAGAACAACCTGATATATATATATATATATATATATATATATATACGAAAAATCTCTAAGTGAGCCACAACCCACCGCGATTTCACCCTACGGATCGTCAGGGAAAGAGCCTCTTTCGCGGTAGGTTGTGGCTCACTTAGAGATTTTTCGTATATATATATATATATCAGGTTGTTATCAAAATAATAGCCGCTCGAAGTGTTGTATTTGAAAAAACATAGTATTCAGTGTATATATTAGGGACATTTTGGTATCTAAACTTATTTATAAATGGAACTTTGTCTGTCTGTGTGTCTGTGTGTCTGTGTGCGTGTGCGTCTCCGTTACCTACTGACTCCGAAACGGCTGAACTGATTTCCTTGAAAATTTACACAGTTGTACTATAAGCGTCTGCGATTGTTCTTAGCTAGGTTTTGTGTCGAGGTACCCCCGATAAATATCGAAAATCGATAATCGAAAAAATAGGGTTATAGAAGGAGTGGTCATCAAACAATCAGGTCAATGATTTGAGTGTGATCAGTCCCCCAAATATTTCTCAATGACGAAATTACACCAGCAAAAGTTTATGGTGACTGTCTGTGTGTTCTGCAATTAGTGATATCCCCTGTAGCTTTCTGGAAGCCAATCAGAGGATTTATGCAGACCGTTAATGCAATCAACTTGCTGAAATGCACGCACGCCTCTAAAAAAACAAGACCTGCATTTGTGAATCGGCGTAGTCCAATTCTGATTCACGATAAAGCACGACCACATGTTGCAAGAATGAGGTTGCAAAAATTCACAGTCTTACAATACGAAAATTTACCGCATCCCTCACATTTTTCTGATCATCATTTTTAAGCACTTACGCACATTTAGGTCCAAACCAGATATGGAACCAGCTTCCATAGATTTTATTGCATCACAGCCCTCGCGATTCCCGCCTGTGGAACTCCCTTCCACAAGTCTGCTTTCCCGACAACTACAATCTCCAGGTGTTTAAATGTAGGGTCAATAGACACTTCCTATCACTCTAACTCCCAATTATTCTCAGAACACTCTCATCTACCCAACCCTCATTCACGGTATCCTTACCTGCCTATCAACCACCCTCTGACATTTCCCATATTTAACCATTCTCGGTATCCCTACCCGCTTATCACCCACCCTCTGACATTTCCAATATTTAACCATTCTCGGTATCCTTACCCGCCTATCACCCACCCTCTGACATTTCCAATATTTAACCATTCTCGGTATCCTTACCCGCCTATCACCCACTCTCTGACATTTCCAATATTTAACCATTCTCGGTATCCCTACCCGCCTATCACCCACCCTCTGACATTTCCTATATTTAACCATTCTCGGTATCCCTACCCACCTATGACCCTCCCTCTGACATTTCCTATATTTAACCATCCTTCCTCCACTCTATATAGCCCCCTGCGCAGTAGTGGCAGTGAAATGCCTTTCCCGGGGTGAAACGCTTATCAAAAAAATAAAAAATAACTTTTTTTTCAACGCGGGATAAATATTCTCTTTGATCGATGGTAGAAGTGCATAGATGCTCAAAGCTCATATTTTGATTAATTTCAACTTTTTTACACTTAAATTTTCAAGAATAAAATTATGTTTCTGAAGTCGGACAATTTTTAGTAACATCTTGATAATAGGCCATTTACGATTTATCAGTAATATATATATATATATATATATTTACGCTCTCACGTCCTGATTGAGCACTCTGGAAGAATGGTAGACTTTGAAAAACAGTAGCTACTCTAGCATCTACGCATCGCTCATTCAGCAATGAATTAAAACACTCTCAGCTATTGGGCGTGTATAATGATAACATACACGCTAAAAAGTCTACCTCCTTCTACCGAGCGCCCGTAGCTCAGAGGTATATATAGTCACCCGCAGACAGATCTGTTTCGCTGTATTACAGCTCATCAGTACGGTTAGACTCTGATTGCTTTTTAACCCAGGATTGAAACCCGACGCTACTTCTGAGCTATGGGCGTTCGGTAGAAGGAGGCAGACTTTTTAGCGTGTATATTATCATTATACACGCCTAATAGCTGAGAGTGCTCTAATTCATTGCTGAATGAACGATAATATATATAATTATAAATTATAGTTTAAAACATGGACAAATTTTTTATCCACTGTAAAGTGTACATTTTGTTTCGACATTGAAATGACAATGTCTCCTCAGCTGGTGTGGAAAGGAATGGAAAGCCGCTTTTCTTATATTTGGTGAATTGTGTGTGGGATGTTGGTGGGGTTAATGATAAAGTGGTAAGCCTTGTAAAATGTCCGTTGGAATTTTGAAAAGTGGGATTTTGTGGGTTATAAAGTTGATTAATGAACTTGTCGGGAATTTTGGAGACAGATTTAACATAAAGATATTGTACAGCTTTTTATGGCGCAATGGCTGGATTTTTTTTCTTTGGGTTTAGTGAAGGGTAAATAAGGAAGCGTAAGGGTGGGAAAGAATAGGATTAGATGCGATGAGGTGTGGATAGGAGTCATCATTTAGTGAACCTGTCTTTCTTATTCAATTGTACAATATTTTTAAATTTAAACTCAGTTTTTATAATTAATCTAATTTTGTGAATTTAACCTTAATGTTAAATTTAGGAAAACACTACTTTCTATATAAATTTAAAATAGATCACAGTTGGTGTTATGGAATAGGTAAAATATATATGGAATATACACACATCTATAAAACACACACACACACAGATATATATATATATATATATATATATATATATATATTAATCATCCACATACAGGTCTGTTTCGCAGCTCATCAGTGGCTAGACACATCCACTTGCTTCTGGCCGGGATCGACACACGACTGATTTGGTGTCAGTCGCAGTTGCTACCCCCTAAGCCATGGGCGCAGGGAATCAGAAAGGAAATTTTAACGTGTTGTATATAAGCAGTGTATACACACTGATCGCGGACACGGAAAGTAAACTACAAGACCTCATACAGAAGGTAGCGGTAGAGAGCGACAAAAAAGGACTACAAATAAACTTTAAGAAACCTGAGTGCATGGTCATCAGCAAAAGATACAACCCAAAATGCCAAATACAGGTGGGGGATACCAGAATCAAGCAAGTACAAACATTTAAGTACCTAGGAAGTGTCCTAACTGAAGATGGAAAGTGCGACACGGAGATCCGAAGGCGAATTGGCATGGCAAAGGACACGTTCCAGAAGCTGAGCAAAATACTAACACACAGGAAAATCTCACTGGAAACAAAGAAAAGAGTGCTGGACTGCTACGTGATGTCAGTTCTTCAATACGGCAGCGAATGCTGGACAATATCATCGAAAATGAGGACAAAACTGGAAGCAGCGGAAATGTGGTTCTACAGAAGGATGCTGCGGATATCATGGACTGAGCATGCAAGCAACGATGAGGTGTTGGAAAGAATGGCCACAAAGAGAAAATTGATACTGAGCATCAGAAAGAGACAACTGAAGTTCCTGGGACACACAATGAGGAAGGAGAGCCTGGAGAACCTGATACTGACTGGCCAGGCAGAAGGAAAGAGAGACAGAGGAAAACAGCGGATAACATATTTGCAGGGCCTGATCAGGTGGATGACGGAACGGGGGTCGACAGGAGTAACGGGAACAAACATACTAGGAGCCACAAGGGATAGGGAGACATGGAGAATCATGATCGCCTACGTCCTGAAAGGACAGGGCACATAGAAGAAGAAGATACACACACCAGTCACCGAAAGAACTCTATTTCCGAGTCACGCTTATATAGCAGAAGTGGAAACTGTTTTTAAATTTCTCTTCTCTAGAGAGCCCAATCGTAATGAGAGCATAACATATTAGTCATATGAGATGATTTTAAAATATAAAAAATGATCTCAAACCAAACAAGGCATTCTACCGCTACCGCAGGCGGTTACATGGGTGAATGTGATCAGAAAGTTTTCCATACAAGCATGATTATTATCTTGTTCATATATATATATATATATATATATATATATATATATATATATATATATATATATTGTCATCCGCAGACAGATCTGTTTCGCAGCTCATCAGTACGGTTAGACTCCGATTGCAACATAACCCAGTCTAGAAACCCGACCGAATTGGGGGTCAGTCGGCGACTCTACCTCAGGGCCACGGGGCGTTCGGTGGAAGAAGGCAGTCTTTCTATTATATATATATATATATATATATATATATATATATATATATATATATATATATATATGCTAGAAATTACTTATAAAAATCTTATATATATATATATATATATATATATATAAGATTTTTAGAAGTAATTTAAACATATATACAGATATACATAGTGTGGTCATAGGTGCAGTCTTTCTAGTATATATATATATATATATATATATATATATGCGCTAGAAATTACTTATAAAAATCTTATATATATATATATAAGATTTTTATAAGTAATTTAAACATATAGGTGCCAACAGTACAGCTGATTGTCAGATTCAATACAATTTTTAAACTATTTTTTTTTCATTATTTATATATATATATATATATATATATATATGTATCTCTCTCTTTATATATATATATATATATATATATATATGGGTGTATGTAAATATCTGTGTTTTTGAATAAAGTTATATCATAGATTTAATAATATATTTTATAGTTGATAAAACTTCTTGATGCATTCCTTCTTGATTGACAAGTGTAAATTCTATTTCCAGTTGTAAGCATGTTCTTTTTTCTCACATGTGTATATGTATATATATATATATATATATATATATATATATATATATACATGTGAGAAAATATATATATATATATATATATATATATACACATGTGAGAAAAAAGAACATGCTTACAACTGGAAATAGAATTTACACTTGAAGAGTGTATATATATATATATATATATATATGTGTGTGTGTGTGTGTGTGTGTGTGTGTGTGTGTGTGTGTGTGTGTGCTATATAATTTTTTCATTATACTCAAATATAAACTCTTGATTTTCTAAGAATATTAGAAGCAGAATATATTTAATTGAAATATGTACATTTCAGGCCAGAAAAATTGGATAATTCGGCGCAAAGTTTTACATTTTTATATTTATAAATTACTTGAGTATTTTGCTTATAAAAAGTAATTTACAAATGAATGTGGTTTGGAAAAAATAAAAATAAAACATCTTAAATTGAAAATGATATTAAAGATTTTAAAATTGTCCCTGAGATTTTTTTTTTTTCAGCAAAAGTGCAAGTATGGAGAATATTTTTCTTTTTTAAACTTTAAAAAACATAGAAAAAAAATTTATTACATTAAAGTCCATTTATTTGTGGTGTAAATTTCACTATAAAATATTTTACAAACTGATATATTGGCTATTTGTAAAGTACTGGGTCTAATCTTTAGGTGTAAACTCACATTGGGCATCTTCATTGTCTTAGAACTGTGTTCATGATGAGTTGCTGCAATAATTTGCGAAGAATTGCTTTAAACATTGCAATTTGAGACTTTTGTGATTCTAAAACATATAACATTTTTTATAATCATTTCACCCCAAGCAAGGCGGTACCGCCACTGATGTGCAGTGGGCTACATAAGAGAGTTAAATTTTTAGGCAGGAGGAGAGTGAAGACAAAGCCGAAACAGCGACAGGGGGTGAAAGAGAAAGGGCAAGAGAAGGATGTAAACACAGGAGTGAAGACAGTTGTTAAACTAGAGAGAAAGGAAAAGAATAAGATACACAGGTTGATGTAGAAAGGTCTGGAGTTAAATAAGAGAGTTGAAGTATTAGGCAGAAGGAGAGTGAAGAGAAAGACGAACTAGTTACAGGGGGTGTCAGAGAAAGGGCAAGAGAAGGATGTGAACACAGGAGTGAAGACAGTTGGGAAGGTAGAGCGAAAGGAAAAGAACAAGATACACGGGGTGATGTAGAAAGGGCTGAAGTCAAGTGGATAAGAGATGGGAATTGACATTGCATTTAAATTCTTGGAGGTTGCCAGTCTGGTTGCACGAATAAGAAAAGATAGAGTTAAGCCTCATCCTGCCGATGAAAAAATGGCTGGAGGGAAGCCCTGGATGGATGCGATCGCTGCTGGACGCGCTTCCATCTTCCAGCCGGTTTGTGTTTTGTTTAACGGCATATCAACACCTCTGTGGGTTATTTAATGCCAAAAAGTTGGGGTTTTAAGGGGGTTTTTTGTGTTCAATTATAGTGAGAAGGTTGATTTAGTCAGATTTTAATGAAAATTTTTTGTTTTTATTTTAAAAAACTGAAAATGTTTTCTAGTTTTGTATTCAAAAATGTTCTGCTGAGAAGAAGCTTTTCCTTCAAAAATGTGTTATGGTAATAATTTTTACTTCGAAAATGTATATTTTTCTATAAAAGTCTATTTTTATGCATATATTTCTGTAAAAGTGTATTTTTAAACTTTCATAGGCTTTTGACCCCAGTTTGGGGTTAACTATTTGTCCATAGCTGGGACCCTAACAGGTGCTACCACTCTGGGTCAGGGCGGACCTGCGAACAAGAGCAATTTAGAGGTGGTTCCATTCTTCTCACAACCTCCCAATCAGAGGCCTTGCTGCCGGATGCAGTATACCGTTATGCCTAGGACCCTTCCAGCCGGACGCCACTCCTACATACAAGGCCAATACGACCCAGGCGTGGCTGCTGAACAACGCTCCTCAACACTGGTTGCCAGACATGTAGCCATGAAAGCATTTGTAGAAAAGGCCCAGAGAAGCCACAGTTCTACCGATTTTTCATCCCGAGTCGATATCCATTACACCACAACCTGTCAATTGAGAAGCAATATTGTAAAGCGTCCGAAACAAAAGTTGGAAGACGATTGCTTCCCTCTAAAGCATCAAAATATTGCATTCGTTTTTGTGCAAAAACTTACTAATTGGATAGACAAAATGTATTATCTAAACTTATTTATAAATGGAACTTTGTCCCTGTGTGTGTATATGTGTGTGTGTGTGTCTGTTACCTATAGACTCCGAACCGGCTGAACCGATTTTATTGAAAATTTACACAGTTGTACTATAAGCATCTCCGAATGTTCTTAGCTAGGTTTTGTGTCGAGGTACCCCCGATAAATATCGAAAATCGATAATCGAAAAATCGGGTAATAGAAGTATTGGTCTGATTTTAATCAAATTCGATACACTCATAGACAAATACATAAGAAACGATATTTAGAAGTTTCAAGGTTGCAGTTCTTACAATAGTGCAGAAAATCGATTATATATATATATATATATATATATATATATATATATATATATATATATATATAAGGCAAGATGTTTGTGTGTGTGTCTGTTTGTCTGCCTGTATTTTTTCAGCCCTTTTATGTTAGTTTTTGCTTCGGGTTTGTCTCCAAGTAGGTATAATTGCAGATCTTAGTCTCAGCCATGATACCATTTACTCAGAGGACTTATTTGGCCTTCAAAATTCAGTTTACGACGAAAGAAATTTATTTGATATCGACACCAGGAAATCAAAATTTAACTTACATCCATTGATTTTTATTTCAATCTACGGTTTCGCTTTAACTGGAAACAACTATTACTTTTTAGTCTTTCGAGCCAAGCTTTCATTACACCCGAGCTATACTGTTAGTTTGAAATAATATGTATAATAAGATTATTTGCTTTTAATCATGAACTCCGGATGAGATAATGTTTTAAGAATTTTGAAGCGATCCCCGTCGATATTATTTTCGGTTATAATTATTTTTATTATTTCTTTCAGATGTTTAGTGGTGATGCTTATAATTATTCTAGCCCATCTTCATTTTCAAACTGTAGAGTTTTCCCATGTATTCCTTGTTTTTGCGAACAAAGTTCTCTTTTTCGAAACTTTTAAAACCATTCCCAATTCATGCTTGCACCTACTGAATCATAATGGTAACATCCAGTAGTTTGATGCTAAGTTTTCACTGCACATTTTTTTACCAGACAAAATATAAATTCAGGAACATGACGTCACATAATTTGCGAAGAATTGCTTTAAACATTGCAATTTGACACTTTTATGATTCTAACACATATAACTTTTTTTATATAATCATTTCACCCCAAGCAAAGCGGTACCGCCACTGATGTGCAGTGGGCTACATAAGAGAGTTAAATTTTTAGGCAGGAGGAGAGTGAAGACAAAGCCGAAACAGCTAGAGGGGGAGAAAGAGAATGGGTAAGCGAAGGATATGAACACAGGAGTGAAGACAGTTACGAAGGTAGAGAGAAAGGAAAAGAACAAGATACACGGGGTGATGTAGAAAGGGCTGAAGTCAAGTGGATAAGAGATGGGAATTGACATTGCATTTAAATTCTTGGAGGTTGTAGCCGTCAGGAAAGCAAGTATATGTACATTTTTTTACCAGACAAAATATAAATTCAGGAACATGACGTCACATTATCATTATATTTACCCGTTTAATATGTACGTTGTTGTGCACTGGATATCGACTCGGAATGAGAAATTAGAGTCCAGAGTTCGAATTCGGGTTGAGTTCCTTGCATTCACTTATGCACTAATATCCTTCGGAAAGGTATTAATCCCTCTCTTCCCTCCAGTATGGGTTAAATAATAAGACAGATTCTATTCTATAGCCTTGGTCGGCAACCAGTCTACCACAGTAAGTAATGGTAACCTACTGCGGGATAATCTTCAGTCAGTCATGTTTCTTTTGAGACATGATCGCCCAAAGCGTGTATCATGTATGGCATATGGTGTATCACTCACTGACAATCTCGAAAAAGTTTAAACGTTACGTCAATTTCCATCTTTTATTTCTTTGAATCCCATCTTAAAAAAGAATAAAAATTTTCAATGAAATTTGAAAATCTTGAAATGATAAACACTTAAATATTGCGTCAATAAGAATTTCATAATTACACAAATAATAAACAATCTTCTTCTATGTGGCGTATTCCTTCAGGACGTAGGCGATCATGGCCCTCCACATCTTCCCATCCTTGTTGCTCTTAATACCCCTTCTTCTGTTACCCCTCCCAAACCCTGTCCTGCCATCCATTTGCTCAAGCCCATAAATCTAGAATATAAATATAACAGAAACTAGAATGGCCACAAAGTGAGGGATCAGTTTATATATTGATTAAAGTATAGAATTGATCCCCCACTTTATATCTACATTATAATTTTTTCTTTGTTTATCAAATTCTGATTAGGTCTTTTTTTTTTCTGAAAAAGAGGTTTGTTTGTGGTTCATCAGCACTGAAGGAAAAGGTAAGCAGGTGAAAAACAAAAAACAAAAGGAAAAATAAAAATAAAAATAAAAATAAAAAACTTCAATGTAATTTGAAAATCTTGAAATGATAAACAACTAAATATTGTGTAAGTCTAATTATAAATAAGAATTTTCATAATTTCACAAATAATGAAGATGTTTTTCCGATCAATACAATCTTGACCTGTTCAAGTCTAGAATCAACCGTTATCTTCCATATAAATTACCCCCTAACGTAACCATACTACCTTGAGTGTCTCCGGTGTATTGTGAAAGCTGGTTTTTATACAGTAAAAAAAAAAAAAATTCTAATTATCTCAGAATTGCTTCATTGTAAAGGTTGTGTGAATGGGAATTCTCTAGAATTTATTGACTCAGGGGTTATGTGATATGCATTTCTTTCGAGGACATTAATAGACCCAAATCACTGATTGAAATATTACTTCAAGGTTTGTTTGCTCTCTACATTTTTACTTAAGTCTTTGCTGTTTCTTTGTGAGTTTAATTATTGCTTTTAAATCCATGAAACGAAATATTGAAAAAATTATTTTTCGTGGTCCACTGGATAAGGGTCAAACACTTGGGCGTAATCTAAATGTGTTAGTCAAGCAAAATATATATTTATATTATGCTTATTTTTTATTCAAGCTGATAAGAGTGTGTCAGCAAATATTAAGAAATTTTCTGAGAAAAAAATTATAATCGTCTGATGAAAAATATTTCAATGAAACACACACACACACACACACACACACACACACACACACACACACACATATATATATATATATATATATATATATATGCTTTTACAAACTTTGAGGACGCATTCCTCACATTAAAACAAGGGTTAGTCAGTCAGTTAAGTGCCATACGTAGTACACGATTGGGTGATCATGTCTCAAAGGAGACATGACTAACTGGTCAGAAGATTTTTCTGCAGTTTTCTTCTTTTTCTATGTTCCCTGTTCCTTCAGCACGTACGCGATCATGGCTTTCCACGTCTCCCTATCCCTGGTGGCTCTGAGCATGCCTTCTCCTGTTACACCATCCAAACCTCGTTCTATCATCCACCTGATTAGGTCCTTCAAATATGTCATCCATTGCTTTCCCCTGTCTTTTTCCCTCTATCAGGCCTGTTAGTATCAGATTCTCCAAGCCCTCTTTCCTCATTGCATGTCCCAGGAACTTCAGCTGTCTCTTCCTAATGCTCAGTATTAATTTCCTTTTTGTTTCCATCATTTCTAAGACCTCACCATTGCTCACATGCTCGATCCATGATATCCGCAGCATCCTTCTGTAGAACCACGTTTCAGTTGCTTCAAGTCTTTCCTTCATCTTTGATGATATTGTCCAACATTCACTGCCATATTGAAGAACTAACAAAACATAGCAATCCAGTACTCTCTTCTTTGTTTCTAGCGAAATTGTTCTGTTTCTTAATACTTTATTCAACTTCTGGAATGCTTCCTTTGCCATGCCAATTCGCCTTCGGATCTCTGTGTCGCACTTTCCGTCTTCTGTTATGACACTTCCCAGGTATTTAAATTTTTGTACCTGCTTGATTCTAGTATCCTTGACTTCTATTTGGCATTTTGGGCTACTTTTTTTTTGCTGATGACCATGCATTCGGTTTTCTTGCAGTTTATTTGTAATCCTTTCTTGTTACTTTCTTCAGCTACCTTCTGTAGGAGGTCTTGTAGTTTCCTTTTTGTGTACTTTCTGCAGTAGACTGCCAACCAAAGCTATAGAACGCAATCTGTCCTGCTATTTAATTCATAGCTGCGGGGAGAGGTGACGGATTAATACCTTTCCCAATGGTATTTGCATGTAAACGAATGCAACGAATTCAAATCAACAAACACTTCTTTGTTCTCAACGCTATTGTTCTCAATTTCTTTAACGTCAATCTCATTTCTTCATCAAAAACATTGTTTGGGAAATTATTCCCGATAAGTGTTTGTCTTATGTTGCTTAAATCTTTATAAAATAATGTGTCGGGAGTTAACATGATTTGATCACGATCCAAAATCCTGTCACTCCTTAAGGGCACGACACTTCGGTGGTAGCAGCTTTATCCAAAGAATTTAATTTCCTCTTTTCTGATTGGTGATGGTGTTGGTGACTAAGCAGACCAATTCTTGCAAGGAATAGCTGATGGCATTGACTGCGTAGTAATGCTGGTGGAAGACGACGTCGATTTTGTTGACCCTTTTTCTCTTCTTCTTTGACTTCTTCTATTTCTTTTTTTGTCTCAATTTTTTGGTTCCAATGGCGATGAAACGTCGCCAATTCGTAGTCTTGTATCCACGTTTCAATGGCATAACATCAGTCGTGTGACCTGATAAAATAGCCTGACGAAAGCCAAACCTCTCTAAGCTGGTCTGAAAAGAGTTTACCCTCTTCTAGACTAATCACCAACCAAGGTTATCGAGACAAGTATGTCCTTCTATTTACCATACCTCCAAGAGTCTAGGCCTGAGGTTAAATTTGACTCCTCTAGTAAATGATACAGCGTATATGCATGTGACGCCGTTTCTCTATAACCTTGGTACCGAACCAGGGGTCCATGGAGCCCTAGAATTTCAAGGGGTCCAAAAAGTTCTAATTCGTACCAGCGTATACTTATAATGTGCTAGATGTGCGTCACGCACCCTATAATTTTATCCAGAGTTTCAAACTTGCTTTCTTCTACTTGCAAGATGCTTCTTCCCATTGGCAGTGCAAATCTCAACGTCATCAATAAGACGAATGAAATATTATATACAGTTGTGCCAAATGAAGTAATGCTTATGTTTTAATCGCAGGCTTTATTTATATGTTCAATATTCATGTGTGATTTGCTCCCATGACACTCCACCCACGTCTATTGAACAGGTGAAGAGGCTCATCCCTTGTTTCCTGGTTAGGATGTGGTTTCCGGCTTTCTCTTTTCCAATCTTTTTACTCTTACGTAGCCCACTGCGCATCAGTGGCGTTATCGCCTTGCTTGGGGTGATATGATTAAAAAAAAAATGACAACACATACAGTTGTGCTGAATGAGGGTAGTGCTGTTTGTCGTTGCGCACACATCATATGGTGTTGTATGATTTCATGCATCACACCATTGTTGCTACACACCACAAAATGTATCATGAAGGAAAAAAAAGAAATAAGACCTTATGACCGATCTCTTTCGTTGTCAGTGCAGCTGAGCAAATTTTTCACAGTACTTGTTGTAGTGTAGAGCCTTGTAGACAAAAAAAAAGTCCCATTGAGAAATATAGAGTAAAATAATTTTTTTTCAGTAAATAAAAAGTTTCATTCACTTCTGTTTCGGGATTTTTTAGTGTTTTTTTTTTCATACATGTGTTCCTTTTATACAGGTTTATGATTTTTTTTATTCATATATTCGCTCGTAAGATCAAAAATAAAGCCAGTTTTATAGAGATAGTTTTTGTGTACAATAACTACAACTATAACAACGTTAACATTTTTACTAGGTGTTTTATTTAAATAAAGGAGGGTTGAATGAAATGTTTTTTTGGTTTTATATGAGTAAGTTTAACTCTTAATCACCATAATAACGCAGGGAATTTTACATGAATATATTTTTTACAGAAAATTATTTTATTTTTGCTGGTTTAACTTATTCCGATGTAGGGGTCCACAAGTGAATAAGTAACTGGAAAAGGAGGAAGGGGACAAAAAAGGTTGGGAACCACTGATCTAGAGGAATGGCCTGAGAAGAGAAAGGAGGGCTGAATGAAAATGTTATTTTTACTGGTTTAACTTATTCCGATGTAGGGGTCCACAAGTGAATGAGTAACTGGAAAAGGGAGAACGGGAAAAAAAGGTTGGGACCCACTGCTCTTTGGTAATATATTTTCCACAGATATTTTAAAAAATCCAGTTTAATTTGTCCTCAGTTTTGGAAAACTCAAGACTCACCATTTCCAATTCACAAAATATATCTTCGCTTGGGACATAGTAGATGAATCCAGACACTTTGAATCTGGAGTTCTAAACATGGCATCTATAGAAATATGGAAGAATCTCCGTATTATATGTAAAATCATATCTTTTCGTTCTCCTCTCACTTTTCTTGCAGTGTGATATATATATATATATATATATATATATATATATATATATATATATATATTTTCTTTCTGTGGGGCATGTAAATATCTATGAAGCATATTTATCATTATTTTCTTTCAGCTTTTCCATTCTGCCCATGAAATACAATGTTATATCATGGCTATAATAATGCCCATAATGGTGGAAGTGAAAAAAGGGAGAAAAAACTCATTCTTCAATGGCTTACGGCCATATCACGTTAAATTCACCAGTTCTCGCTCGATCACCGAAGTTAAGCAACGTTGAGCCTGGTCAGTACTTAGATGGGTAACCGTTTGGGAATACCAGGTGCTGTAAGCGTTTAGTGACGGATGTGCGTGCTTACGGCCATATCGCGTTGAATACACTGGTTCTCGCTCGATCACCGAAGTTAAGCAACGTTGAGCGTGGTCAGTACTTAAATGGGTTACCGTTTGGGAATATAAGGTGCTGTAAGCGTTCAGTGACGGATGTGCGTTGTGGTGCAGCGGATATCGGCTCGGAAAGAGAAATCAGTGAGCCGAGCTCGAATTCCAGTTGAATACTCTGCATTCACTTAAGCACTGATACCCTTTGGAAAGGTATTAATCTGTCCCTTCCCTCCAGTTATGGGTTAAATAACAAGGGTAGGACTTGGGGATCCTGCCCTTAAAAAAACAAATCCCAATGAATCTTGATACTCGAAAAGAAAAATGTATTACTAGACACAAGACTCATATAAAAAAACAGCAATAAATTGTTGAAAGAAAAATGTATTATCAGCAATAAAATAAATAAAGTTTAGTTGGCAATAAATGACCCGCCGAGGTTGATTTGCTATAAAAACAAAACAACTAAACCAAACATTTTTCCAAATTCTCACATTGTACCACGCCAGGCTAAAGAATCCAGTCTATCAAGCAATTAACTCATACCTGAAAGGAAAAGGGATATATTCCTGCCAAGAATATTTATTGCCACTGATGCGCAGGGGGCTGCATAAGAGAAAAAGTTTAGATAAGAGGTGAGGGAAGAGAAAGACGGGCCAGTTACAGGAGGTGTCAGAGAAAGGGCAAGAGAAGAATGAAAACAAAGGTGTGAAGACAGTTGTGAATGTAGAGAGAAAGGAAAAGAACAAGATATGCAGGGTGATGTAGAAAGAACTGGAGTCAAGTGGATAAGAGATGGGAATTGACATTGCATTTAAATTCCTAGAGGCTACATAAGAGTAAAAGTTTAGATAGGAAGAGAGTGAAGAGAAAGACAAACCAGCTACAGGGGGTGAAAGAGAAAGGGCAAGAGAAGGATGGGAATACAGTTGCAATGGTAGAGAGAAAGGAAAAGAACAGGATATACGAGTTGATGTAGAAAGAACTGGAATCAAGTGGATAAGAGATGGGAATTGACATTGCATTTAAATTCCTGGAGGTTGTAGCTGTTAGGAAAGCAGGTATACGGAAGGGAATTCCACGGGTAGGAAGTGAGAGAAAAAAAGCTGATAGAGTAGAATTGTCTGCTACATTTGATTGATTTAACTTTAATTGGGTGGAAGCATATTGCCAGTCTAGTTGCACATGTAAATTCTAGTGGCGGGGGCACCAGTAACTTAAGCTCGTCAGAGCAGAAGCCATAAATATATGTGTAGAATAGACAGAGGGAAGCCACTTCCCTCCGGTGAGGAAGTGGCGGGAGCTGAGCCACCAAGTTGGTACCTATCACATTACAGATTCTCCTTTGGAGCCTGTTGAGAACACCGAGATGAATAGCAGGGGTACCTGACCATCTATGATAGCAGTATTCTATGCACAGACAGGTGGTCAATTTGTATACAATACTGTGCAAAAGTATTAGGACAAAAACTATTTTATCTTTTATGAGGCATCAAAATAAAGTTTAAAATCACCCCTGTCTTAACACTTTTGCACTCTACCGGCAATGTGCAAAAGTATTAGGACAGAGGTGATTTTCCTAAAGGCCTCACTGAAATTCAAATACAGCGTGAAAAACCAAACCTTTGTAAGAATTATTTAACTAAAAAAGAAGAAGGATGGCTTCTGAATTTGAATTGGGCCCCACAAAAATTGGCCCCCACAAAACCCTGATCTCAATCCTATTGAACATTTATGGAATATTTTGGATAAAAATTGATAAATCTAATGTTACTTTGCAAGACACAATTTGGGAACAAATACAAGCTGCTTGGCAGGAGATACCATCAGATACATTGAAGAAGCTTGTGATGTCAATGGCTGACAAAATGAAGGCTGTGATCAAAGCAAAAGGCTATTATACTAAATATTAAATTTATTTTGTAACAAGTATTTTTTTCTTGTTAAAGCATTTGTTGAGTAAATCAAATAAAATTACTTTAAATTGTATATTTTCTATCAATATGCCTCGTAAAAGATAAAATAGTTCTTGTCCTAATACTTTTGCACAGTACAATATATATATATATATATATATATATATATATACTAGGTGCGATTGGTAAATTGTCGCAATTATTTTATTGTTACTATATATATATACTAGGTGCGATTGGTAAATTGTCGCAATTATTTTATTGTTTCAAAGCAAAAGGCTATTATACTAAATATCAAATTTATTTTGTAACAAGTATTTTTTTCTTGTTAAAGCATTTGTTGCTTAAATCAAATAAAATTACTTTAACTACATTGTTTATTTTCTGTCAATACGCCTCATAAAAAATAAAGTAGTTCTTGTCCTAATACTTTTGCACAGTACATTATATATATATATATATATATATATATATATATATATATATATATATATACTAGGTGCGATTGGTAAATTGTCGCAATTATTTTATTGTTTCAAAGCAAAAGGCTATTGTACTAAATATCAAATTTATTTTGTAACAAGTATTTTTTTCTTGTTAAAGCATTTGTTGCTTAAATCAAATAAAATTACTTTAACTAAATTGTTTATTTTCTGTCAATACGCCTCATAAAAAATAAAGTAGTTCTTGTCCTAATACTTTTGCACAATTCTGTATGTGCAAGATGAATTCAGGCGTAAAAAAACTTCCTGGCCCGACACAGTGACCTAACCTTCCTAGCAGTGGATTTAACTCAATGTAATGGTTTCCTTTGATGTCAGAAGATTGGGTAGGACCGAAGAAACAAAATATATGGCTTTCAGGGAGACTCGCTTCCTTGAGAAAGTTAGTATAGTAGTTTCTTGTTTTTTTCTCCGTCTTAGAATTCAGTTTACCTTCTTTGAAACTGACTGCCAACCAAGGTTAAACAGATCAATCTATCCTACTTTTTAATCCATAGATCGAGGGAGATGAAACAGTTTGTTTCATGCCTTTTACAAATGAATTTTTGTGAAACTAAATGTAACTAACTAGGCTGGGATTTGAACCCAGATTGCCAATTCCACATTTTTGTGCTGATAAGTTTGCTGAGTAGACACAGATAATTTTCTCCCTGACTTTAGTCAGACGTATCCTTCATTGTTAAAACAACAATTCAAAAGGAAACAATTTAATCTTTTGCTTAGTGAATGTGTCACAGAGATTTCACAGCCAAACAGTGATCTTATGAACAGAATTTCTTATGACAGCTCTGTACGTGCCTAGGCAATCCAGAAATATGTCTACATTAAGTTTTTTCTTTCTATGTCTCTCTTTTTGCTTTTTGCATATCTTTCTACCCCAATTTCAGGTTTTTTTTCCTCGCTGACGAGCCATCATTCAAGGAAGCATTTTAAGATGCGAAAATAACTTTAAAAACAACAAAAGAGAATTAAAATGAACAAAAAGCAGACTTTTTAATGTTTTTTTTCTAGTTTCCACCTCCTCCATCGTCATCTCCTCTCCTCTTTTGTTATTGGCATGGTTGTTGGCGTTGCACGTAATGGCATGAAAGATTTTTCACACTGACTTGAGCAGCTCTTTTCTCATACGAAGCCATAAGAGAAAAAATAATAACGTAAATACTATTGATTTTACCATAATCTATAATCTGTCACTTGATGTAAGGTTTAAAATAGTTCCGCTTTATGTTGAAAGTGAGCCTTTTTGGCAAAGGATAGATAATTGGGAAAATACTTTCAAAATGTTCGCCTTATTTTAACATAAAGCCAATTGATTCGGGGGGGTGGCAGGGTGGGAATGCCTCTATCTGTGTCAATGCTTGCTTCATTGATAAATGCACGTGACCAATTGGCTGTACAGCTATAACAATAAACTTGTATGTGTACGTTTCTATTAAAAGAGTTTATATGTGTCTGCACACACACATATACACACACATGCATACACTTGCATATATATATATGCAAGCGTGTGTGTGTATGCGTGTGTGTGTGTTGGTATAAGCTTTACAAAAAATGAATGCAGCCATGTGTACATGCATTTAGTAAAGTTATTTTGTTTTTAAATCAGAAAATGTTTGTGAATATATATATATATATATATATATATATATATATATATACATTTACATATATATGTATACACACACACATACACAGAGACATGTATATATATATATATATATTTATATGCATGCATATATATGTATATATATTTTTAATAGTTTTCTTACATATATATATATATATGTGTATATATATATATATATGTGTGTGTGTGTGTGAGAGAGAGATAGAACATTTGTGTATACAAATGTCAATATGTGTGTGTGTCTGTGAGAGTGAAGATTCATGTATACATGTGTGAATATATACATATGTCTGTGTATGTGTGTGAGAGGGTATTTTTGTATATAGACATGTGTATATATATAGATCTGTGTACATGTGTGTATGAGACCATTATATAAAACTTCTATATACATATATTAGATGTGTGCGTGTGTGTATGTGTAAGGGTACATTCTTGTCTATATATGTGCATGCCTATGAGAGGGCTTTATTGTATATAGATATGCATATGCATACTTGTGTGTGTTTGTGTGAGAATTCTAGAATAAGCATGTGTTTATTTATTTAATATGAGCACAGAGAAAATTGGAAAAAAAAAAACGCCCCGAAGTGTGGACAGGAAAATTCACCTCGGAAACTCTGGAATTAAAGGTTACATCAATCAGCTAAGTGACAACCTTTTACTCATATTAATTCTGTTAATGCTTTGTCTTTGATATCAAGCACTTTATTACAAAGTCCACTTGCCTTAAATGCCTTTCTACCAGTATTCGACTGTCAGCAATTTTGACATCACACAATGCTCTAAATTACTGCTATATCAGTCAGTTAAGTACCATACGTGATACACGCTTGGGTGATCATGTCTCTTTCCAGACAAAGCTAGAGAACCCAATCTGTCCTGTTATTTGACTCATAGCTAGAGGAAGAAGAGATGTATTATATTATTACACGGTAATTAATGGGGGATCAATTTAATACTTCATAACAATAGTAAACCGATCCCCCACTTTATGCCCACTAGAAGTCTTAATCATGATTCCAACTATTATGTTCAGTCAGTTAAGTGCCATACGTGATACACGCTAAGGTGATCATGTCTCGAAAGAGACATAACTGACTGGGCAGAAGATTATCCCGCAGTCGGTTGCCATTACTTTCTGCGGTAGACTGGTTGCCAGCCAAGGCTATATAACCCAGCCTGTCCTATTATTTAACCTATAACTGGAGGGAAGAGACGGATGAGTACCTTTTCCAAGGTTATTTGTGCGTAAGTGAATGCAAGGAATTTCTCGTTCCGAGCCGACGTCCAGTGCACAATCATGCATATAAAGTAGAATCCTTGGTACTTGGTAATGGTAAATTCCACAGGAGAAAAAATCCGAAGAAGCCTCAATGTTAAATTTAAACAGAATATTATAAAAAGTATATATATGTATATATATATTTTAATATTATTGTCATTATGTGTACTTTAAAATTATTGTTTTTATTATTATTTTTATATGTATATCCTTACTTACTGTTTTGTATTATTTTATTTTAATCTAAGAGTATATATATATATATATACATATATATATATATATACTGTTAAATATAAGAGACAATGAATGTCTATTACGTTTAAAAATGAGCCGTTCTAAACGTCGTATTTTGTGCTTTAATTGCAGTTGAAAATAAAAACAAAAATTCTCCAGCATTTGGATAATTTTTTATTAAGTTTGTTCTAAGCTTTCGGCTCACATGCACCATCTTCAGAGAGGTTACAAGGACGTTAACATAAAAACATTCACGCTCTCTCATACACTTACCTGTCACCTTTCTGATCAGAGTACAATTAAACAGCATTTCTTAGAAAAACATAGCCATATAGGTAATATCACACAGATTTTAGTCAACAATATAATAATCCTCACTCATACACCCAGTAAAAAGAACCTTCAGATATTGGAGGCCATCTACATTAAATCCAAACAAGCCACACTTAATAAAATCACGTTTAAATCTGGTCATAACACATTACATTGCATTTAAATATATGATTCTGTTAACATTTCGAGCTTTCACGCGCTGTGACGTCATAGGACCGCATTACAAATTTACGAACTGCGTTTGCTATTTTTGGTAACTGTTATCGTTGCTTAGCAAATTTTTATGTCAACACAAGATAAAATCGTCGCTGATGGGGGATGTTTTTATGTTAACGTCCCTGTAACCTCTCTGAAGATGGTTCGTGTGAGCAGAAAGCTTAAAAACCAACTTAATAAAAAATTATCCAAATGTTGGAGAATATTGTCTTTATTTTCACCTGAAATTAAAACCAAAATACGATGTTTAGAACGGCTCATGATTAGACATAATAGACATTCATTTTCTCTTATATTTAACAATATATATATATATATATATATATATATATATATATATATATATATATATATAGTGTATCGAGGCAGCAAATAATTTTCTAAACATATACTGTTAAATACTGTTATTAAGACGGTAACACAATAACATCCAATATCAGCGACGATTTTATTTTGTGTTGACATAAAACTCCGCTAGGCAATGGCAATAGTTACCAAAAATAACAAACGCAGTTCGCAAATTTGCAATGCGGTTCTATGACGTCATACCGCGTGATAGCGCGAAATGACAACAGAACCATATATTCAAATGCAATGTAATGTGTTATGACCAGATTTAAACGTGATTTTATTAAGTGTGGCTTGTTTGGATTTAATGTACATGGCTTCCAATATCTGATGGTTCTTTTTAATAAAAAATTATCCAAATGTTGTAGAAATTTTGTCTTTATTTTCAACTGTAATTAAAACCAAAATACGACGTTTAGAACGGCTCATGATTCAACATAATAGACATTCATTGTCTCTTATATTGAACAGTATATGTTTAGAAAAAATATATATATATATTAATGTATATTCATATGAGTAAATAATCAAATATATTGTTTAAAAAATAAATGCCCTGCTGTCCACCTAGGGGTCCTTGACAAAATCCAACGGAGAATCTGTAATGTGATTGATCCCGACATGTCAGCTCAGATACAGTCACTTTCTCACCGACACAATGTGGCTGTGTCTCTTCTACAAATACTTTCACGGTTTCTGCTCCAATAAACTTAGCTCACTGGTGCCTCCAATATAGGAATTTATTTGAGCCACAAGATTAGCAACTAGATCCCAGCCTTTTACTGTGAAACCAATAAAATATAAACCTAAATTCTACTCTATCAGCTTCTTTTCTCGCACTTTCCGCCGGTGGAATTCCCTTCCATTTACTTGCTTCCCTGACAGCTATAATCCCCAAGCATTTAAATGTAAAGTCAATAGTCATCTTCTTTCTCACTAACAGGCATCCTTTCTCTCATGCTCCTTTCTCTGTCCGCTCCACTCTCATCAGTATTCTCATCCTTCTCTTATCCACTTCCTGACACCCCCTATAACCTGCCACTCCTTCTCATAACTTTCATCCTATGTAACCCCCTGCACAACAGTGGCAGTAAGATACCTTGATTGGGGCGATATGGTTATAAAAAATTTCTTTACATTTATATTCCAGAGAATGTAAAATAAATCTAAAAGACATGCATGTGTAGCTAATCAGTATTTCATCGAAATTATGTAAATTTAAAATGGGGGATCAATTTTATATTACAATCAATATATAAATTAATCCCTCACTTTATGGCCACCCTTCTCTTTCCCACTTCATGACACCCCCTATAACCTGTCACTCTTTCTCAGAATTTTCCTCCTATGTAACCCCCTGCAAAACAGTGGCAGTAAAATGTCTTGCTTGAGGCGATATGATTATCAAAAAAAAAGGAAACCCTTCTACGATTTTTTTCCCCAAGAAATCATAGCAATTCGCAGATAATAAGTAATCTATGGAGAGCCTTGACCACATATAGCCTGAATCTTCAGACCAATGAAGTCTGAAAAATTCCTTTGACTCAAAGCCATTATATTTTTGGCAAGGGTTACCTTTAAAAAAATAAGATTCTGATTATTGGCAGATTAAGCTGGTGAGGCAGTCGTTATTTCCCATGATGATATGTGCATCTGTATGCAGATCCAATATGCACACTAGAGCATTTCTCTTCTTTCTCCGAATATGCGTGAATGAACTTTTGTTTGGCATATAAGGAAAATCAATACTGTTGTTAAACTCAGATTTGGCATTGCATAAGCATATAGCTATTGTCAATTACTTTAATTTACAATCAAACTAAAGACAATCAATTCACAACGCCTCATACTCCAGAAATATGAGAATTGCAAGATACTGAATAGAGACATATTTCATGCATATAAAGCAAAAGCCAACACATCATCTAAAGTGGCTATAAATTAAAATTTATTTCGATGGGCAAAAATACCCATCTCTTCATGTCACAATTTCATTTCGTTTAAATTTTAGTGTGTGCGTGTTTTTGTTTGTGTGTGTGTTTTTGTTTGTTTGTGTGTGTTTTAATATATATATATATATTTTTTTTTTAATCATATCACCCCGGGAAAGGCGGTAAGGCCACTGGTGTGCAGGGGGCTACGTAAGAGTGAAAAGATTGGAAAAGAGAAAAGCCGGAAACCACAACCTAAAGAGGAAACAAGGGATGAGCCTCTTTACCTGTTCAATAGACGTGGGTGGAGTGTGAAGATATATATATATATATATATATATATATATATATATATATATATATGTGTGTGTGTGTGTGTGTGTGTGTGTGTGTGTTTTAACATACAAGTTATGTTAGCACCTGCGATACCCTGTCTTCATCAGTCGCAGACCAGGGGTAATGTCACGGTTTCGGTGGCTATGGCGGGACCGCCACCCCTGACGCCACCAGCAGCGTTTCCCACTAGGCAGGGTATGAAGATAAACTTGTTGAATGTCCCTCTTGTATATTCTCATGAAGAAGTAAATAAAACGATCGTTCCTCTTTGCAGTTTTTATCGGCAATGAAATTTCCTTAACACGTTTGCCGTTATTAACGCGCTCGTGAAGGAAGAAGAAAAAATAACGCTATAGATGATCACACAAATATCTCATTTGCGCATATTAGATCGTGACGTTGCGCGAATTTTCTTTGCTTGTTGTTTTGATCTCGACCAAATCCAACTTGACGCGTGCTGTACCGTTGCTTGAATGCGGTGCAAAGCGCTTTTTAAACCACGGATAGCGGTCGCAGGTTCGAATCCTGCGGAATGACACAAATTTTCGTCATAAAAATTTATCGTAAATAATCAGGCTGGTAGATATAAATATATTATACTTTTTGATTATAAACAGAATATCTACTTAAATACGAATATCGATCAAAAATAGTGTTCAAACAAATCATTTCAAATTTTCGGTTGTTTATAACCAAGTTGCGTTAATCTTATTTTAACATGAAATTTCCGAGCGCGTACACTCGGCCAAAACTTCGACTTTGTGTGCTTGTCCGTGTCCGTGTCCGAGTCCGAGTCCGTGTCTGTACCCGAGTCCATACCCGAGTCCGTGTCCAAGTCCGAGTCCGTGTCCGTGTTGGTATCCGAGTTCGTGTCCGTGTGCGTGTTCGTGTCCGTGTGTGTATCCATGTCCGTGCCCATGTGCGTCGAGCGATAGGTAGAAGAAGTTTCCTGATGTTTTTTTCACACTGACACTCAGTTTAAAAACTATCTAAACGTTGAATAGTTGATAAAGTTTTGTGATCTTTTCTTGAAAAAAATGTAAGAGTTAATAAAAATTCAATACTTTACTAAATCAAAAAATACAAGAGATTTTAGAAGAAATTATGTGTTTTATTTTATTTTCTTCCTGCAAAGTTGCCAGTTTATGAAGCCTGGGGAATACTTGAGGTACAAGGTTACGTTAGGAGGCAATATATATTTGCTAACCATAGCCTTGAACAGGTTAAGATAGTATTTTTCGAGGACACATCTTGTTAGGAGTCTGTTCTCCATAGCAGTGGCTTGCGAGAAGCTGTTCGAGTGTAACACACTTTACATCGATAGAATACGGGGGCAACGAGGATGGTTTGATGCTTTGAAAGTGGCATGACGTGAAGGTTTGAATCGGCGGAACCAGAAAATGTAGTTCGGTCGAGAACTTTCTGTCGCAATAGCGATAGAGCGGCAAGAACTTTGCCAAATCCCGTTTGTGGGAGAGAAGTTAGAGGGTGGAGAGGGAGATCTGGTCAACTATCGCTAAAATATGACAACGGTACTCAATTACTGTCGTCATGTTTTTACGGATGTGCGTTGTGGTACAGTGGATATTGGTTCGGAATTGGAAATCGGAGAGCCTCGTTCGAATTCTAGTCGAATTCCTCGCATTCACTTACGCACAATTACCCTTAGATTTTAATCCGTCTCTTCCCTCCAGTTATGGGCTAAATAACAGGAAACATTGGGCTCTATAGTTTTGATCGACAACCATTCTACGGCAGAAAACAATAGCAACCTACTGCAGGATAATCATCTGCACATCCAGTCATGTCTCTTTGGGGGACATGATCGCCTAACCATGTATCACGTATGGCACTTGACTGACTGAATATAATAGTTGGAAACATGATTAAGGTTTCTACTCAGCATAAAGTGGGTGATCAGTTTTATATTGTTCTGAAGTAATAAATTGATCCCCCACTATTTCTACTTACTAATATAATGCATCTTTTCCCCAACAGAATATCTACTGAAATACGAGTATCGATAAAAAAAAAATATTTCAAACAATTCATTTCATATATATATATATATATATATATATATATATATATAAATATATATATATATATATATGAATTGTTTGAACATTATTTTTTATCGATACTCGTATTTAAATAGATATTCTGTTTTTAATTAAACAGTATTATATATTTATATCTACTGGCCTGATTATTTACTATAAATTGTTATTACGAAAATGTGTGCCATTCGGCAGGATTCGAACCTGCAACCCTCATTTACATAGGGGAAGCTACCATGGTAATAAAAATTTATCGTAAATAATCAGGCCAGTAGATATAAATATATAATACTGTTTAATTAAAAAAAAAGGAGAGAATATCTACTTAAATACGAGTATCGATAAAAATAATGTTCAAACAATTCATTTCAAATTGTCGGTTGTTTATAACCAAGTTTCGTTAAAATTCGTTAATTTCCGTAATATATATATATATAGCTTCCCCATTTACATAGGGGAAGCTATACATAATACGGTTTAATTAAAAAAACAGAATATCGACTTAAATACGAGTATCGATAAAAAAAATACTGTTCAAACAATTCATTGCATATATATATATATCCCTTTTCTGGACATATCACACCTGTTAGGGTCTAAGTTGTGGGCAAATAGTGACCCCCTATTTCTTTTCCGTGTCTGATATCGGTCCCGCGATAATGTCGATGATGATGAAAAATATAGCTATATTCCTGATCTTAAACTGATATTTCATCTCGCAAAAGGAAAGATGAAACTGTTAGAGATGCTGTTGCACCAAAGAACCACTTTACCTTCAACAAGTGAACTCGGTGAACGCGAACAATTCCAAGAGAATGAAGAGCCAAACAAAACTGAGAAACAAGAGCCGGTTTGTACATGTGTGAATAATTATCAAATGAAATGGAGTCAGTGGTAAATGGTTTGGATGCGGCAAATGTATTTTCAAAAAAGATTTACCAATTGTAACCATGTCGAAACAACTAAAAATATCACAGAGTTTTTGGTCCCTTTCTCTTTAATAAAATAAGAAGCATAAAAAAAAAACTAAAAAAAAAAATGATAATGGCGATGTTGACAGCAGCAAAGATGGTTCTGGCATTCAAGAAAGGCGAAGTCAAAATGGAGGCGTCAGTCTATCCATCAAGAATTCATAAAGTGTGAGTCAAGATTAACTCTGCAATTCAACCAGAAACTGGCAGGTGTACTTAAGCATGTAAACAAGAGAATCCAGTGAAGACAAGAGAGTTGAACTGCAGGTGAATGACTGCATCTATCCATGCACAAATACCAGAGTGGAAGTTACAGAGTGTCAAGAAACAATTTCAAAAATGGATAGATACAAATATGTAACTGTCTGGATTGATCAGAAGAGATTGAGAGAGAGAAAACACTCAGATAGTTAAGCAAGTAGGAACTGAATAATATTAATAAAACTGAATAATCTAAACTTATTTATAAATAGAACTTTGTCCCTGTGTGTGTGTGTGTATGCGTGTGTGTGTCGGTTACCTATAAACTCCGAAACGGCTGAACCGATTTTCTTGAAATTTACACAGTTATACTATAAGCATCTGCGAGTGTTCTTAGCTAGGTTTTGTGTCGAGGTACCCCCGATAAATATCGAACATCGATAATCGAAAAAATCGGGTGATAAAAGGAGTGGTCCGATTTTAATCAAATTTGATACGCTCATAGACAAAGACATAAGAAACGATATTCAGAAGTTTCAAGGTTGCAGTTCTTATAATAGTGAACAAAATCGATAATATATATATATAAAAGGCAAGATGTTTGTGTGTGTGTCTGTTTATCTGCCTGTATGTCTGTATTTTTTCAGCCCTTTTATTTTAGGTTTTGCTTTGTGTTTGGCTCTAAGTAGGTATAATTGTAGTTCTTAGTCATGAAACCGTTTACTCAGAGGACTTATTTAGCCTTCAAAATTCAGTTTACGAAGAAAAAAACTTATTTGATATCGATATCAGGAAATCAAAATTTGACTTACATCCATTCATTTTTCTTTCAGTCTACGGTTTCGCTTTGACAGGAACCAACTATTGCTTTTTAGTCTTTCGTGCCAACGTCCAAAGAGTCTGAGCTCCAGGACCATGGATTAGTCTTAAAGCTTTCATTACACCCGAGCAAGGCCGGGCTATACTGCTAGTATATATATATATATATATATATATATATATATATATATGCGATTGGTAAACAGTCGCAATTATTTTATTCGGTGCGATTGGTAAATTGTCTCTATTATTTTATTATTTCAAATATTTTTTTAGGCTGAGTCTATGTGCGTTGTGGTACAGTGGATATCGGCTAGGAACGAGAAACCGGGGAGCCGAGTTCGAATTCCAGTCGAATCCATTGTATTCACTTACGCGCAAATATCCTTGTTATGGGTTAAATGGCAGGACAGATTGGGTTCTATAGCCTTGGTCGGCAACCAGTCTACAGCAGAAAGCAATGGCAACCTACTGTGGGATAATCTTCTGCCCAGTCAGTCATGTCTCTTTCGAGACATGATCATCCAAAGCGTGTATCACGTATGGCACTTAATACTGCTAGTATATATATATATATATATATATATGCGATTGGTAAATTGTCGCAATTATTTCATTATTTCAAATATTCTTTAGGCTGTGTCTGAGCTCCAAGACCATGGATTAGTTTTAAAGCTTTCATTACACCCGATTAACGCCAGGCTATCCTGCTAGTATTAATAAAAACAGAGATTAAAAAGGAAATGATTGATATGACTTGATAAAAACATGAGACAAGAAATGATTAGGAAGTGAATAAGTCTGATAATAACCTTGACTGAAAAGAACTGATTGAGACAAGAATGAAATAAAACAATTGAGACGAACGGAGCGTTAATTAGATTGAAAGAGATGAGATAGGAATTAAATGCATTTGAGAAGGAACTGACAGTGACAGCAAATATGGAGAAGAGAAAAATCAAGATGGTGGGAGATTAAAGCGAGAGAAGAAAAAGAAATTAGGATAAAAAAGAAAAGGTTAACAAAAATGACGATAAATTAAATAGGAAGGAGAAAAATGAAGAATTGAATTTGAAAGAAGAACCTACAAACAACGAGAAACGAGAAAGAAAAGAAATATATATATATATATATATATATATATATATATATATATGTTTGACATAAACACCGAAACTGGAATCATACAGTGAAATCGACGGAAGAGCCCATCATATATATATATATATATATATATATATATATATATATATATATAGTGATGATCCTCGTACACTGTCTTAATATCTATAGGAAAAACTACTAAAAAGTTGTAAGTTTAAAAATGTATTTTTTTGACAGTATTTGTTTATTTCTATTATTATATATATATATTTGATATTTCAGACCGGCCTCGGCCTTTCATCAGAAACAAATGAGAATTTATGCATCGCACCGTGAGTATCTGTTAAAATGAGACGGCAGTGTTATTTTCATTTTTGTGCAATTCAGACCACAATTTATCCATCGCACCCTGCAGAGCATTTATAGATATAGACATTGAGGACATAGGAATGTATTTCAAGATAATTTTGTGTAATTTTCGTAAATACATCTGTTAAAATGAGATGTCGGCGTTATTTTCATTTTTGTGCAATTTAGACGACAATTTATCCATCGTACTCTGCATATGTAAGTTTTAGTAGAAAAAAACTGACAAGGTACGACTTTTAAACTTTTTACGTAATTTTTCTTGAAGTAAAAAATAAAAAAAACAAAATCGCCAATAGTGAAATATTTTTAAAAAAAGTTATTTCAATAACATCAAATATAAAGATGGCCACAATGTGCTGACGGTATTTGAAAACTAAAATAAAAACTTAAGAGACTAAAAATAATGGGGACATTATTAATGTTGTGGATCCGGGTGAGGAACCACACAAAATAATGAACAACAACAACAACAAAAAATAAAAATAAAATAAAAAAACAGATATTTGAGATAGAAAAATAGATTATATTAAACGTAAAGATACAAACTTGAACGCAGGTTAGTAATCCAGGAATACGATTAGTAAGGAATATATATATATAAATCTTTGAAGTGAAGTTGTGCTGGAAATAGTATATCCGTGTAATAATATTATGGCTGAGTAGAGCTCAGAGCTACTATGACTACTGATTGCCTCATTCTATAGATTGCCTCATTCTATAGATTGTCTCATTCTATAGATTGCCTCATTCTATAGATTGTCACATTCTAAAGATTGCCCCATTCTATAGTTTGCCCCATTCTATAGATTGCCTCATTCTATAGATTGCCTCATTCTATAGATTGCCTCATTCTATAGATTGCCTAATTCTGTAGATTGTCTAATTCTATAGATTGACTCATTCTGTAGATTGCCTCATTCTATAGATTGCCTCATTCTGTAGATTGTCTAATTCTATAGATTGCCTCATTCCATAGATTGCCCCATTCTATAGTTTGCCCCATTCTATAGATTGCCTCATTCTATAGATTGACTCATTCTATAGATTGTCTCATAGAGTTTAATGAGAATTTATGTGCGAAACATTCTGTCATATCAGCAGATGTTAGCACCTCAAATTGAGTGAAGGAAGGAGGAATAAAAGAATTCTTCTTTTTCTATGTGCCTTGTCCCTTCAGGACGTAGGCGATCATGGATCTCCACGTCTCCCTATCCCTTGTGGCTCTTAGTATGTTTGCTCCTGTTGCTCCTGGCAACCCCCGTCCCGTCATCCACCTGATCAGACCCTGCAAATATGTTATCCGCTGCCTTCCTCTGTCTCTCCTTCCTTCTATCTGTCCAGTCAGTATCAGGTTCTTCAGGCTCTCCTTCCTCATTGCATGTCCCAGGAACTTCAGTTGTCTCTTCCTGATGCTCAGCATCAATTTCCTTTTTGTTGCCATTCTTTCTAACACCTCGTCGTTGCTTGCATGCTCAGTCCACGATATCCGTAGCATCCTTCTGTAGAACCACATTTCGGCCGCTTCCAGTTTTGTCCTCATTTTCGATGATATTGTCCAGCATTCACAGCCGTATAAAAGAATTATTTAATACAAATCCATCATTAGTTCTGTTGTGGATTCCGGGTGAGGAACCACACAATATAATGAACAACAAAACAGATATTTGAGATAGAAAAATAGATTATATTAAACGTAAAGATACAAACTGGAACGCAGGTTAGTAATCCAGGAATACGATTAGTACGGAATATATACAAGTCTTTGAAGTGAAGCCGTGCTGTAAATAGTATATCCGTGTACTGGCTGAGTGGAGCACAGAGCTACTGTGCCAACTGACGCGGTATTAACTGAGCCTCACCCTCCTAAAATTGTTTAAATGTTTAAATTTTTACTTTTTTTTTTGTCAATCGGAAAGTTTAAGGTTTAATCGCGAAGATTGCACTGAAAAAAGTAAAAAAATAAAAAATGATAAGCAACAAATTTACAAGGGTGGTAATGTCGTAACGGCGAGTGGTTCTAAAATGAAGGATCGATTTACTATAACGTTGTATGAAAAACTGAGCCCCCCCCCACAAAATTTTTTTAAATATTTAAATTTTTCCAAATTTTTTTTGTCAATCGGAAAGTTTAGAGTTTAATCGATAAGACTGCATTGAAAAAAGTAAAAAAAAAAAAAATGAAAAATAAATTTAAAGGTGGAGGTAGTCTCCTTCAGGTTCGCCTTTTATAGCCATGAGTGGGTCCTCCTAATTCTGTGGCATGGTGTCAGACTTAGCAAGAATACCCTACTAAAAAAATGGTTAACAAGCTTGTCGATTCTGAACTATCGCAAAACACACGTTGCCTTGTGCCAGACTTGGATAAATATCAGGAAGTAATTACCCCTAGATGTGAATTTGCACGAGATACTAGATTGGCAACTAGGTCCCACCCTTTTACAGTGAAACCGATGAAATGTAACCGCAATTTCTACTCCAACAGCTTCTTTCCTCGCACTTCCAGCCTGTGGAATTCCCTACCGCATGTTTGCTTCCCCGACGGTTACAACCTCCAGGAGTTTAAATGTAAGGTCAATAGGCACCTCCTAACACACTAACTCACACCCACTCTCTCCAACTCTCTCCCTATCTACATCCTAAGTCGTCTATCACCCTCCTTCTGACATTTTTTTTATATCCAATCCCTAAATCTATTATTTTCCACCCACGAACATTTCTCTCTCACTCGCGAGATGTGGCATGACTCTCACTGCTTTCTCCCTACTTTTACCGAAAGTGCTCTGATGAACTACATTCCATGTTTCTGCTATGTCTAACCGTCATTCCATGTTTCTGCTATGTCTAACCGACCTGCCATACACTTGACATTGTAGCAAACCAATTATATTCACGTCTACTTCCATCAAACAGCTTCATCTTACGAAACACTTTTCTGTGGAACCGACTCCCAAGAGAATGTTACCCTGATCACTACTGTTGTGGTATCTCCCCTTTGAATATGATAATGGACTCGACTGAGTAGACATATCAGTCAGTCAGTTAAGTGCCATACGTGATACACGCTTGGGCGATCATGTCTCGAAAGAGACATGACTGACTGGGCAGAAGATTATCCCGCAGTAGGTTGCCATTGCTTTCTGCGATAGACTGGTTGCCGACCAAGGCTATAGAACCCAATCTGTCCTGCTATTTAACCCATAACTGGAAGGAAGAGACGGATTAATGCCTTTCCCAAGGGTATTTGCGCGTAAGTGAATACAATGGATTCAACTGGAATTCGAACTCTGCTCCCCGGCTTCTTGTTCCAAGCCGATATCCACTGTACCATAACGCACATCCGAGTATACATATACTCCTGCCATTGAGAGAAAAGCAGTTGAGATTTGAGGGTTGAGAGGAATCGTAGAGATCCGTGCGAGTTATCGGAGAGTACCGGAACTGATATGTAATTTACCGAGAGATTCCTAATTTACCCAGAGACTACCGTATCAGAAATCAGACTAGTTCTGAGCTCCACTCAGCGGGAATAATATACCCGGATATATTATTTCCAATGATTTCACTTCAAGACTTGTATATATTTATTTCTTACTAATAGTATTCCTGGATTTACCAACCTGCGTTCAAGTTTGTATATTACGTTTAATATTACTTTTCTATCTCCATATCGGTTTTTGTTGTTCATTATTTTGTGCGGTTCCTCACCCGGGATCCACAACAAATAATATACACAGATATACTATTTCCAACGACTTCACTTCAATACTTGTATATATATATATATAATATTATTTAGTGTATCCACAACTACTACAATCTTAACCAGTTCTAGGGTTAGCCGTTGCTTTCTCCTCCTATCCGTATAACCTGGCTTTTAACGTAACCCACTACATTGAGCAGCACCGGGCCTTCTACAGGGAGGAACCTTACTGTGAAATAAATTTAAAAAAATAATACTGTGTGTGTGAGAGAGAGAGAGTTTCTTTAATCATGAAATTCCAGTCAATCAGTACATTATATTGTAGTTTTCTATTGGGTCAGTGCCCTGCCCTGTCTTTGGAGAGAAATGAATAACTGGTAAAGAGAAAATTGGTTCAACATGAAAATGTCTGCAATCGTTGAGCAGGGCATCTTGTATTTCCATTTTTATTGCTTGTTCTTCCTATTGTGACAAGTTTGCTTGCATTGCAATGTCTCAAATTCTTGTATCATATTTCAAATATTCTGCAACTTTATTGTATTTTTTAAATTTCTCAGTCATTCTCATTAAACTACATCTATACTCCATCTACAGATAAGTAACTTTAGTCTTGACGCACACACCAATCTGAATGTATGTATATAAACAAATCGATGGAGGTGAATTACAGTCGTCAATCAGTTAAGTGCCATACGTGATACACGCTTTGGGCGATCATGTCTCGAAAGAGACATTACTAACTGGGCAGAAGATTTTCCCACAGTAGGTTGCCATTGCTTTCTGCGATAGACTGGTTGCCGGCCAAGGCTATAGAACCCAATCTGTTCTATGATTTGACTCATAGCTAGAGGGAGAAGAGATGTATTATATTATTTAGTTATTAGTGGGGGATCAGTTTATTACGTTATAACAATATAAAACTGATCCCTCACTTTATACCCAGCAGAAACCGTAATCATGTTTTCAACTATTATATTCAGTCAGTCAGTTAAGTGCCATACATGATACATGCTTTGGGCGATCATGTCTCAAAAGAGACACGCCTAACTGGGTAGAAGATTTTCCACAGTAGTTTGCCATTGCTTTCTGCGATAGACTGGTTGCCAGCCAAGGCTATAGAACCCAACCTGTTCTATGATTTGACTCATAGCTAGAGGGAGAAGAAATGTATTATATTATTTAGTTATTAGTGGGGGATCAGTTTATTACGTTATAACAATATAAAACTGATCCCTCATTTTATACCCAGTAGAAACCTTAATCATGTTTTCAACTATTATATTCAGTTAGTCAGTTAAGTGTCATACGTGATACACGCTTTGGGCGATCATGTCTCAAAAGAGACATGACTAACTGGGCAGAAGATTTTCCCACAGTATGTTGCCATTGCTTTCTGCGATAGACTGGTTACCAGCCAAGGCTATAGAACCTAATTTGTCCTATTATTCGACTCATAGTTAGATGGGGAAGAGATGTGTTATATTATTAAGTAGTAATTAGTGGGGGATCAGTTTATTACTTTATGACAATATAAAACTTATCCCTCACTTTATGCCCAGTAGATGTCTTAATCATGTTTTCAACTATTATATTCAGTCAGTCAGTTAAGTGCCATAGGTGATACACGCTTTGGGCGATCATGTCTCAAAAGAGACATGACTAACTGGGCATAAGATTTTATATATGTTAAGAAGCATCGAGCTTGGTTATTTCTTAGATGGGGGACCGTTTGGGAAAGCCTATCATATAATTCTGATAAGATTCATGGTTTAACGAGCATGCCTGTGTATTACTTGACGCAGATAGTCTCATCGAAGATGAGGAAAAAACCTGAAGCAGATGAAATGTGGTTCTACAGAAGGATGCTGTGGATATCATGGATCGAGCATGTGAGCAATTATGTGGTTTTAGAAAGGATGGAGACGAAAAGGAAATTAATACAGAGCATCAGAAAAAGACTTGAAGCAGCTGAAATGTGGTTCTACAGAAGGATTCTGCGGATATCATGGACCGAGCATGTGAGCAATGATGAGGTGTTGGAAAGGATGGCAACCAAAAGAAAATTAATACTGAGCATCAAAAAGAGATAACTGAAGTTCTTGGGATTTGCAATGAGGAAAGGGGGCTTGGAGAACTTGATACTGACAGGCCAGATAGAAGGAAATGAAACAGAGGAAGGCAGCGGATTACATATTTAAGGGACCTGATCAGGTTGATGACAGAACTAGGGTTGCGAGGTGTAACAGGAGAAAGCATACTAAGAGCCACCATAGATAGGGAGACGTAGAAAGCCATGATCGCCTACGTCCTGAAAGGACAGGGCACATAGTAGTAGTAGTAGTAGTAGTAGTAGAAGAAGAAGAAGAAGAAGTCTCCAAATATCTTGTGACTAGACATTCACTTGGTTCCAGCCGGGATCGAAACTCGACCGATTTGGTGTCAGTCGGATTCCCTACTCGATAGACATGGAATCAGAGAAGGGAAATTTTAGCGTGTTATATATGTGCGGTGTATACACACGCCAGCCATTGGGAGAACTCAATTTATTCCCGAAGAGTAACGCGTTATGCTGTTTGGACTTTTGTCCTCATCTTTGTTGCCATATTCACGACGTTTCGACCGTTGTACGATCCAATCTTTTTCATGTAACTGGAATTTTCTTAACTGAAGCTTTTATTTCGTTCACCGACGATTTTTCCCATTCCTGCCAATGGCATTAGAACAATGTATATCTTCATTTGCATTTCTATTGAATTTGAGGAGATAAGTGGCAACGTCAATGACTAATAAATCCCTATTTTCCTACACATCTTAGAAACACCTATTTTGATTGTTTGAGAGCCTGAATTTTGTTTCGTTTGAAATCACATAAATACCCTAAACTTTCTAAATATCACACATTACAATCTACATATAAACAGGAGAAAAAATTGTCATGTTGTTCAGCTCCCGATGTACAAAGATCAGATTGGTTCACCACAAACAACGAGTTGGTTATATGTAGAAATTCTAAGACCGGCCATGTTTGTTTGTTTTTTTTATTTTATTGTTTTCTCTCCCTCCCTTGCTAACTGGACACATGGCTTTGAGGTGACCCCCCCACACTACTGTCTGTTACTGCTAACTTAAAGGTAACTTAAACTTTCCAGAACTGAATAGAAGAAACAAAATGAAGATAATTTTGAAATTTTCTTAACTTGTTTCTGTCAGTCAGCCTGCAACTGGTAAGTTTTAGCCAGTGTGATCTCATTTTTTGAATTTTTTATTTTATTTATTTTTATTTATTTTTATTTATTTATTTATTTTTTGGTTCTTATCTTTTCTGCCTAATTTTTGTTCCTGTTTTGTTACTAACCTAAGTTTTCTACTTGTCGCTTTTGTAATGCACTGCGACTGTTTGTGTAAATTGTTCTTAATTATCAAATTTAGGTTTAACTTATATTAAGTTGAAACTTAGTTAACTTCAATCACACATTTATTTATTTTTTTTTAATTGGAGTAGATAGTACCTTCTATCGCCCGGTCTCACACTCCACCCGCTTCTTTTGGACAGGAGTAGAGGTGATCGCCTTGTTTCTTGTTTAGGAAGGGGTTCCCGATTGATCTCGCTCTTTTTCGGTCTTTATGTCGGTTCGGCTGTAAGCTTTTTGCAGTTGGTGAGTATGGTGGCAATGTCTCTTCATTCTGAGGGTACCGGGTTGGCAGTTTCCTGGTTGCTGTTTCCGACTGGTAGTTAGGAGCCCGAACTCTTGCGTAGCGTCTTGAGAGGCTGCTCTGATCAACAGTTGAATAATATCGGGGTTCCTGTAGTGCCATTTCGCGCATGGACGGGCGTCCCTGCATGAATTTCCGATGGGCAACCCCGAGACCACATTATGCTGCAGGCGGCGCCATTCACCATCCTTCACCTGCTGCAATTAACGACCATCTGACCCTACTCTAGACCTCTCTCTATCCACAACTATACCCAGCATGAAATTAAATAAACAAAATAGCAAGTCTAAACCAGCTAGTCGTAAATCGCCCAAACCTATCTGCGTTACGTTCACAAATATACGAGGTATTCGCAGTAACTTTAATAGTGTAGAATCTTTCCTTCTAACTAACTCACCCGATATCTTAGCTATATGTGAGACTAACCTTGACCCTTCTATCCCCTCTTCAGAGCTGTTCGTTCCTGGCTACCTTCCTCTCTTCAGGAAGGACTCCAATGTCCATATGCATGGGATTGGTGTATATGTCAGCGAACAACTCCCCCTAGCCAGGGTCACATCTCTTGAATCCCTTGATCATTCCTTCATGTGCTTCCGTCTCTCACTTCTAAGCTCGGTTAGCTATCTCTTCTTCCTCTACCGCTCCCCCTCCTCCTCTGACTGTAAGGTACTTGATAGCATCTCTACTAATATCGACAGGGCCATTTCTTCTCACCCATCTGCCCATATATTTGTGTTTGGCGATTTTAACGCCCACCACACCAAGTGGCTTGAAATGGTGCTGGGATTCGCACCATGCACTTTTCAATAGCCCAAGCTCTAACGCAAGTGGTGGACTTCCCCACGCGTTTCTCTAAAAACCCTAACGGAAGGGACTCTTTACTCGACCTTTGCTTTACCTCCATCCCAGACTCCTGCACTACCAGGCAACTCTGCCCCCTCGGAAACTCTGACCACGCCGTAGTCTCCGTAAACATATCAATCAGCACTAACTTTACCCAAGAAAACCAGACCAGCAGAATATCATACTGCTACCAAAGAGCCGACTGGGACTCGTTCAGGGACTTCCTCTGCGACGTCCCCTGGAACAACGTCTTCGATCTTCCTGTCGAAGACTGTGCCTCCGAAGTCTCCTCTTGGGTTAAGGCTGACATCGATGCTTTTATCCCGGCCAGGAAATACCAACTAAAACCAAATTCGTCCCTCTGGTTCTCACCCGCTTGCTCGGCTGCCATTGCCCACCGGAACCATTTCTTCCGGCTCTATCGAAGCTGCTCGTCGAATCAAAACAGGCGCCTTTTCACCTCAGCACGGAACAAGTGTAAAAAAGTACTGAACTAAGCCAAGAGGGCGTTTGCTACCAGAATTAGGCAACGCATAGCATCCTCTAAGTTTGGCTCCAAAGATTACTGGCGTCTCTGCAAAAGCGTGCTCAGCAGGAACAAGACTTCAATACCCCCACTAATCAATGAATTTGAAGTTCTCACCTACCCAGCCGACAAGGCTGAATGCTTTGCCCGTAGATTCTTAACCAATTCGACACTGGACTCGTTAGGAATACCTACACCAGACTTCCCACCCAGAACTAAGGCTCAACTAAATAACGTCCACATAACACCCTCGCTGGTCGCCAAGATAATTGCACAACTTGACCCACACAAAGCGAGCGGCGGTGACGGAATCCCAGTCATAGTACTGAAGAAATGTGCCCCAGAACTCTCCTCTGTCCTCTCTAAACTCTATAACCTCTGCCTATCTGCTTCCTGCTTTCCTGCCTGTTGGAAGTCCTCCTGCGTAGTTCCTATATTTAAGAATTCTGGCGAACCCTCAGACCCCGCCAATTACCGTCCTATTAGTCTCCTTCAAATCTTTAGCAAAGTTTTCGAAGCCATTATCAACGCCGAGGTGATTCAGCATCTTATGGCCAACGGGCTTCTCTCTGACAAACAGTACGGGTTTCGCTTCACCAGGTCTACTGCTAATATGCTAACGACCATTACCGAGTACATATACCAGGCACTCGACAAGAATGGTGAAGCCCGAACCGTTGCCTTGGATATCTCCAAAGCATTCGACAGGGTCTGGCATGCTGGCCTCTTGTGCAAACTGCGGAGCTATGGGATAACTGGACATCTGTTTGACCTCATCCAGTCTTTCCTCTCTAACCGCATATTGAAGGTGGTATTAAATGGGCATGCCTCCCAAAACTACCATACGAACGCGGGCGTCCCCCAAGGTTCCATCCTAGGTCCCACGCTCTTTCTGATCTACATTAATGATCTCCTCGACACCATTAGATCCCAAGTTGGCATGTATGCCGACGACACAACAATCTACTCTCACATCGATCAGAAACCAGGTCTGGACGACAAAGTGAACCTCGCTGCCGTACTTGAAAGGGACCTCCAATCCGTAGTGGCCTGGGGTAGGAAATGGTTGGTAAATTTCAATGCCTCTAAAACAAAGCTGTTATCAACTAACCACCATAGACAATCGCATCTACCTCCCATTAGCATGGGACAGGCTAGCCTCCCAGAGAGTAAAATACTACGCCTCCTTGGCCTTACACTCTCGGCGGACCTCAAATGGAATGACTATATTGAATCCATTGCCAAATCTGCTGCTATGAAAGTGGGCTCCCTGTGCAGGGCCCGGAAATTTTTCCCACCTGAATCTATTCTGCACATATACAAATCTACCATCCGCCCGTGTATTGAATATTGCTGCCATATCTGGTCGGGTGCCCCTGCTGCTCTCCTTGGGCTTCTTGACAAAATACAAAGGAGGATCTGTAACGTGGTTGATACTGACTTGGCGGACCGGCTGCAGCCGCTCTCACACCGGCGTGACCTGGCTTCCCTGTGCCTCTTCTACAAGTACTTTCATGGCTTCTGCTCCGATGAGCTTAGATCACTGGTGCCGCCTAAGCAGGAATTTACACGAGATACTAGATTAGCAACTAGGTCCCACCCTTTTACAGTTAAACAAATAAGATGTAACCGTAAATTCTACTCCAACAGCTTCTTCTCTCGCGCTTCCCGCCTGTGGAACTCCCTTCCACAAGTCTGCTTTCCCGACAGTTACAATCTCCAGGTGTTTAAATGCAGGGTCAATAGACACCTCCTATCACACTAACTCCCAACTATTCTCAGAACACTCTCATCTACCCAACCCTCATTCTCAGTATCCTTACCCGCCTATCACCCAGCCTCTGACATTTCCTATATTTAATCAGCCTTTCTCCACTCTACGTAGCCCCCTGCGCAGTAGTGGCAGTGACATGCCTTGCTCGGGGTGAAACGCTTATAAAAAAAAAAAAAATTTGCTAATTAAACCTGACCCACACATTTCCTTTTAGTTCACGAACTAACAGTAAATTTGCCCGAATATTTATATACATTTTTACTACTAATTTTTGTGCTGACTAACTTAAGACTAATCAACTCTATGCTGCTGTTGTTAAATCTCATGTCATAAAAGCGATGTGCCCGTGAGAGCCACCTTGTCCCTCTGGTTCCCTCACGGTTATGGCAAAGAGTCGGAACATTCTTTAACGCCAGATGAATTTGTTGGAGGTCCTGGTGAACGACGTATTTCCTGTGGCTGCATAGTCTGTTGCGAGGTCGTTACCAGTTTGCAGATTTGAACTGGTAAGTGCCTCTGGTAGGAAGGTCATCGGATCGTCGGAGGGCGGGGCTCCTCATTGAACAAAAAACCGGACCAGTACATCTTTTCAATAATACTGAAAACACGGACTCAAAGCCATGGATGATATATATATATATATATATTTTTTAATCGTATCACCCCGAGCAAGGCGGTAACGCCACTGATGTGCAGGGGGCTAGAAAAAAATTAGTAAGATTGGAAAAGAGAAAGCCGAAAACCACATCCTAAACCGGGAACAAGGGATGAGCCTCTTAACCTGTTCAATAGACGTGGGTGGAGTGTTAACCGGGCGATAGATAGATCTATCTACTCCAATTAATATGGATTATATATATATATATATATATATATATATATATATATATATATATATATAACCCCATCTTTGGTCTCTAATACAATTTCTAAGCTTGACTCCCATAAAGCAAGCGGGGGTGATGGAATGAAAAATGTGCCCTTCAGCTAGCTCCAGATCTCTCCAAACGCTATAATTATTGCCTCACTGCCTTCTGCTTTCCTGCATGTGGGAGGTCCTCCCCTCTAGTTCCTGTTTTGAAGAACACTGGTGAGGCCTCTGACCCCTCTAATTATTACGCTATTATCCTCTTACCTCTTTTTGACTAGGTATTCGATGCTGTTATCAATGCTGAAATAGGCATCAGATATCTCACAACCTTCCCCCTGTCAAACAGTAGGGCTTTCGCTTCTCCAAGTCTACTGCTGATATGCTAACGACCATCACTTAATATATATACCAGGCTCTTGATACGAACGGTGAAACTCAAGCTGTTGCTTTTGATACTTCGAAGGCATTTGACAGAATTTGGCATGCTGGCCTTCTGTGCAAGCTAAATAATTATGGTATTTCTGGACGATTGCTTGATTTAATCTAATCTAAATATATTTAATCTCATTATATTTTGAGCACAATGCCAATTACAGATAAATTATATTGTTGGTAATTTTGCTTTAAATAGGTATGGTTGGTTATTTTGTTATGTTATATTTTGGGCATTGCTGGTATTTTTAATATAAAAATGTATTTCCTACATTCATAGTTGCTTTTTATTGGGGTTCAGTATTTACCCATAGCTGATACTCTAACATGCTACCACTCGGATCAGGGTAGACTTGGGAACAGTACCAATTAAATGGCGATTCCACATTCCCCAAAACCTTCAATCGCCCGATCAAAAGCCATGCTGCTAGATGTAGTTTATCGTCATTCCCAGGAGTAATTTATTTGAAAAGAAAGAACACATTGGAATATAAAAAAATAATGGTTATTTCTCCGTCAGTATTGAAAAAGGACCATCTAAGTCAGTCAATCAGTCAGTTAAGTGCCATACGTGATACACGCTTGGGCGATCATGTCTCGAAAAAGACATGACTAACTGGACAGAAGATTTTCCCGCAGTAGGTTGCTATTACTTTCTGTGATAGACTGGTTGCCAGCCAAGGCGATAGAATCCAATCTGTTCTGTTATTTGTCTCATAGCTAGAGGGGGGAAAGATGTATTACATTATTAAGTAGTAATTAGTGAGTGGGGGATCAGTTTATTACTTTATAACAATATAAAACTGATCCCCCACTTTATGCCAAGTAGAAACCTTAATCATGTTTTCAACTATCATATTCAGTCAGTCAGTTAATTGCCATACCTGATACACGCCGGGATGAAAGAGACATGACTGATTGGGCAGAAGATTTACCTTCAGTAGGTTGTCATTACTTTCTGCCGTAGACTGATTGCCAACCAAGACTATAGAACCCCATTTGTCCTGTTATTTAACCCATAACTGGAGGGAAGAAACGAAGGGTATTTGTGCGTAAGTGAATACAATGAATTCAAGAGGAATTCGAACTCGGCTCCCCGATTTCTTGTTCTCTATAACCACTGTACCACAACGTACATCACCCTCTAAGTGATCATGTTGAAAATGTCACAGGGCTTTCTTTCCAACCTAATCCGAAATCAAAGCATATTTTTTAAGGAAAAGTTTATAAATTAATTCCTTTTTGCATCCTCCCTATTTCCCTTGGCTCTTTTTGCTGGGGACCATGCATTCAAGAGCAAAGGGAAATAGAGACGAAAAAAGAGCAACCCAAAATGCCAAATACAGGTGGGGGATACTAGAATCAGGCAAGTCCAAAAATGTAAATACATGGGAAGTGTTCCAACAGGAGATGAAAAGTGCAACACAGAGATCCGAAGGAGAATTGGCATGGCGAAGGACGCGTTCCAGAAGTTGAGTAAGGTATTAAGACACAGGAAATTTTCACTAGAAACAAAGAAGAGAGTGCTAGATTGCTAAGTGATGTCAGTTCTTCAATAAGACAGTGAATGCTGGACAATATCATAGAAGATGAAGAAAAAACTTGAAGTAACTGAAATGTCGTTCTACAGAAGGATGCTGCGGATATCATAGACCGAGCATGTGAGCAATAATGAGGTGTTGGAAAGAATGGAAACAAAAAGGAAATTAATATTGAGCATCAGGAAGAGACAACTGAAGTTCCTTGGACATGCAATGAGGAAGGACGGCTTAGAGAACCTGATACTTAAAGGCTGGATAGAAGGAAAAAGAGACAGAGATAGGCAGCGGATAACATGATTGAAGGGCCTGAGTAGGTAGATGACGGAACGAGGGTTGCATGGTGCAACAGGAGAACGCGCGCTAAGAGCCACCAGGGATAGGGAGATGTAGAAAGCTATGATCGCCTACATCCTGAAGGGACAATGCACATAAAAGAAGAATATATATGCAAACTGTTTCAAAGGAATTATAATATGGGTATAAAATGGGGGATCAATTCTATATTATAATCAATATATAAACTGATCCCTCATTTTGTGGCCATGCTACTTTCTACACATCTATATTCTATATATTTATGGGCTTGAGCTAGTGGATGGCAGAGCGGGGTTTGAGTGGTGTAACAGGAGAAAGTGTGCTAAGAGCCAGCAGGGATAGGGAGATGTGGAAAGCCATAATCGCCTACGTCCTGAAAGGACAGGGCACATAGTAGAATATATGTGCAAACTGTTTATAAGAAATTAAAATGTGGGTATAAAATGGGAGATTAATTCTATATTATAATCAATGTATAAACTGATCTCTTACTTTGTGGCCATGCTAGTTTCTATACATTTATATTGTAGATTTATGGGCTTGAGCTAGTGGATGGCAGAGCGGGGTTTTGGTGGTGTAACAGGAGAAAGCGTGCTAAGAGCCACCAGGGATAGGAAGACGTGGAAGGCCATGATCGCCTACGTCCTGAAAGAACACAGCACATAGAAGAAGTATTTCCCTTTGGTGCTAGAGGGAGTAACTAAGGTATCAGATCTTAATCTTTAAGGCAACCATATTGCCTCTACCTTGGTGCAACACAATCTTCTTTTTCTGTGTTAATTGATATCGATGAGAATAGCAACAGTATCATTAGGCATTTCACATGGGCTATTTGTTCTGATTAATTTCTCAGACATGCTATACGGATTAGAGTTTATGAACCTCCCACATCTTCCCCAGTGACTGAACCTCCTAAATTCTGACCCATTGCTTTAACGATTGACCTATCACTTACAAAGTTCTCACAGTCAAGTGAGTGGAAACAAGTGCAACTTGTTAAAAATAACATTTCGAGTTGAACGCTATTGTTTAGCCAGGAAGTCTTATAAAAAACACTGAGAGTATTTTCTTCCTCTTTTGGTTTTTACAAATGTAGCTCAGTAGTGAAGGCGTAGGGCTTAAGTTCGCAAAGTCAAATCTTTATTTAAATAAATAGTTTCCTATTTATCAATATCAGTTAAATAGTGAGTATGCTTGTTTGACATATCAACTCCTTATGGGTCATTTAATGTTGATATTTAATTTTCTTGGGGGCATTAGTAATTTCATTTACAAAAATATATTGCTGGTAATTTGATTATATTTAATCATTTTTTTTCATTGTCCTTTGACCTCAATTTGGGGGTTAACTACTTGCCCATGGATTGAACCCTAGGTATTGTTGGTCATTTTCTATAAATAGGCACTATTATCAATTTTTATATAACGGTGAATTGCTGGTATTTTAATAATAAAATGTATTTTTATACTTACATAATGTTTTGTTTTAATTTGGTGGGTAATTATTTGCCCATAGTTGGGACTTTAACAGGTACTACCCGCCTGGGTCAAGGTGGACATGGCAACAGCGATTAGAAGGTTGTTCCATGCTCCTCAAAACCTCCAGTCTCCTGATCAGAGGCTTTGCTGCCGGGTGTAGTTTATCGTCATAGCCAGGACTGTTAATTAAATAAGATTCTTGAATAAATATATGCGAGGAGACAGGGATGGAAGCTGAAAGGTTTGGGGGGGGGGGGGCAAATCAATTCCACAAATCTAAACTTGAAGAAAGAAAGAAAGAAAGAGTTTGAGAAAAAAGTCAGATTTAAATAAACTCGTAGAAAGAAAGAAAAAGAGAAAAAGGAAGGAAGCAAGGAAGGAAGGAATAGTAAGAGAAAAGGTCTGGTTTAAATAAACTGGTAGAAAGAAAGAAAAAAGAGAGAAAAAGGAAAGGAAGAAAGAAAGAAAGCCAGAAAGAATCAAAGAAAGAAAGAAACAAACAAACAAACAAACAAAAAAGAAAATAATATGGATAAGAAAAAGACGGATTTCAAATAAATTTATACAGAGAAAGAAAGGAAAGAAAAAAGAAAGAAAGAATGAAAAAGGAAAAAAAGAAAGAAAGAAAGAGTTTGAGAAAAAAGTCAGATTTAAATAAACTCGTAGAAAGTAAGACAAAGAGAAAAAGGAAGGAAGGAAGGAAAGAAGGAAGGAAGGAAGGAAGGAAGGAAGGACGGAAGGAAGGAAGGAAGGAAGGAAGGAAGGAAGGAAGGAAGGAAGGAAAACAGAAAGGGTTAAAGAAAGAAGAGAGAAGAAGTCTAAGAAAAGAGTCAGATTTTAAATAAATTGGTACCAGAAAAGAAAGAAAGTAAAGAATAAAGAAAAAAAGAAGCAAGCAAACAAAGGAAGAAACAAAGAAAGAAAGTAAAAAGGAAGAAACAAAGAAAGAAAGTAAAAAGAAAGAAACAAAGAAAGAAAGTAAAAAGGAAGAAACAAAGAAAGAAAGTAAAAAGGAAGAAACAAAGAAAGAAAGTAAAAAGAAACAAACAAAGAAAGAAAGTAAAAAGGAAGAAACAAAGAAAGAAAGTAAAAAGAAAGAAACAAAGAAAGAAAGTAAAAAGGAAGAAACAAAGAAAGAAAGTAAAAAGGAAGAAACAAAGAAAGAAAGTAAAAAGGAAGAAACAAAGAAAGAAAGTAAAAAGAAACAAACAAAGAAAGAAAGTAAAAAGAAAGAAACAAAGAAAGAAAGTAAAAAGAAAGAAACAAAGAAAGAAAGTAAAAAGGAAGAAACAAAGAAAGAAAGTAAAAAGGAAGAAACAAAGAAAGAAAGTAAAAAGGAAGAAACAAAGAAAGAAAGTAAAAAGGAAGAAACAAAGAAAGAAAGTAAAAAGGAAGAAACAAAGAAAGAAAGTAAAAAGGAAGAAACAAAGAAAGAAAGTAAAAAGAAAGAAACAAAGAAAGAAAGTAAAAAGGAAGAAACAAATAAAGAAAGTAAAAAGGAAGAAACAAAGAAAGAAAGTAAAAAGGAAGAAACAAAGAAAGAAAGTAAGAAGGAAGAAACAAAAGAATGAAAGTAAAAAGGAAGAAACAAAGAAAGAAAGTAAAAAGAAAGAAACAAAGAAAGAAAGTAAAAAGAAAGAAACAAAGAAAGAAAGTAAGAAGGAAGAAACAAAGAATGAAAGTAAAAAGGAAGAAACAAAGAAAGAAAGTAAAAAGAAAGAAACAAAGAATGAAAGTAAAAAGGAAGAAACAAAGTAAGTAAAAAGGAAGAAACAAAGAAAGAAAGTAAAAAGGAAGAAACAAAGAAAGAAAGTAAAAAGAAAGAAACAAAGAAAGAAAGTAAAAAGAAAGAAACAAAGAATGAAAGTAAAAAGGAAGAAACAAAGAAAGTAAAAAGGAAGAAACAAAGAAAGAAAGTAAAAAGGAAGAAACAAAGAAAGAAAGTAAAAAGAAAGAAACAAAGAAAGTAAAAAGGAAGAAACAAAGAAAGAAACGAAAAAGAAACAAACAAAGAAAGAAAGTAAAAAGAAAGAAACAAAGAAAGAAAGTAAAAAGGAAGAAACAAAGAAAGAAAGTAAAAAGAAAGAAACAAAGAAAGAAAGTAAAAAGAAACAAACAAAGAAAGAAAGTAAAAAGAAAGAAACAAAGAAAGAAAGTAAAAAGGAAGAAACAAAGAAAGAAAGTAAAAAGAAACAAACAAAGAAAGAAAGTAAAAAGGAAGAAACAAAGAAAGAAAGTAAAAAGGAAGAAACAAAGAAAGAAAGTAAAAAGAAAGAAACAAAGAAAGAAAGTAAAAAGGAAGAAACAAAGAAAGAAAGTGAAAAGGAAGAAACAAAGAAAGAAAGTAAAAAGGAAGAAACAAAGAAAGAAAGTAAAAAGAAAGAAACAAAGAAAGAAAGTAAAAAGAAAGAAACAAAGAATGAAAGTAAAAAGGAAGAAACAAAGAAAGTAAAAAGGAAGAAACAAAGAAAGAAAGTAAAAAGAAAGAAACAAAGAAAGAAAGTAAAAAGAAAGAAACAAAGAAAGAAAGTAAGAAGGAAGAAACAAAGAAAGAAAGTCAAAAGGAAGAAACAAAGAAAGAAAGTAAAAAGAAAGAAACAAAGAAAGTAAAAAGGAAGAAAGAAAGAAAGAAAGAAACATTTTATCACCAATTCCATGCTTGTCACACGGTTACTTTGCTTACATGTGAAATAAAAAAGAAATGAAAATATCTTAAGCGTCTCTTTCTCTTGCCTACAGTAGGAGAGCTTCAGTATCTTATCGATTATCATGTCACTTTAATCCATTGATCGATCCATCTTTTTTTATTGGTACCTAGAAAACTGACAATATGGAGATGGCCACTAAGTAAGTGCCCAGTTTATTACTTATGACAATAAAGTGAATTTAGGTTAAACTTTCAACAAAAAATAATGCCGACACAAATTGAACTCAGATGAGAATAGCACGATTGGTATGAGAGGAAAATATTGTACTTTTTTCTAGCTGAAAAATCTGAACTTTTTCAGCCCTAAATATGGAGATAATTATTAAATTATATTTTTAGACCTTTAAAAAAAATTCTAGCAATATTTACGTCTACATCAGTCAGTTAAGTGCCATACGTGAAACACGCTTGGGCGATCATGTCTCGAAAAAGACATGACTGACTGGGCAGAAGATTATCCCGCAGTAGTTTGCCATTGCTTTCTGCGGTAGACTGGTTGCCGACCAAGGCTATAGAACCCAATCTGTCCTGTTATTTGACTCATATCCAGAGGAAGAACAGATGTACTATATTATTAAGTATTCATTAGTGGGGGATCAGTTTATTACTTCATAACAATATAAAACTGATCCCCCACTTTATGTCTAGTAGAAGCCTTAATCATGTTTCCAACAATTATATTCAGTCAGTTAAGTGCCATACTTGAAACACGCTTGGGCGATCATGTCTCGAAAAAGACATGACTGACTGGGCAGAAGATTATCCCGCAGTAGTTTGCCATTGCTTTCTACGGTAGATTGGTTGCCAGCCAAGGTTATAGAACCCAATTTGTCCTGTTATTTAACCCATAACTGGGAGAAAGAGACGGATTAATACCTTTCCCAAGGGTATTTGCGCGTAAGTGAATGCAATGAATTCGGCTGGAATTCGAACTCGGCCTCCCGATTTCTCGTTCCGAGCCGATACCCAATGTCCCACAATGCCCATATCATTAAATGAATCAATATTTCATTAAATTTTTCATGAAATTTTGGTGAAACAAAAACAATTTTTTTTAATTCAAAGAATGTTCATTTCCCCACATAATTTTCACAATTGTTTAATTAATGTAAATATAATTTAATTATTTAGAATATTGCTGCCACATATGGTTAAGTACCCCTGCTATTTATCTTAAGCTTCTTGATAAAATCCAAACAAAAATAAGCAATATTATTCGTCCTGATCTGGCAGTTCGGCTTCAGTTACTTTTGCACAGCCGTAAAGGTGTCTCTCTGTGTCTTTTTTATAAATAATTTCACGGTAATTATTCGATATGGTACCTAGAGTTTTTTTTTTATTTAAGCGCAGAACTAGCTAGTGTAACAATCTGGCCCCACCCGAGGAAGGCTGATGCAAGCGAGGGTGTTTCCGGTCGTTGAAAGGAACGGATGTCGTTTGACCTTATTTCCGGCAGCAGCGGAAATAACTACAGAGGCAAACAGAACAGGTGTCTCTGAGAATTACGTGGGCGTGCGTGGGCGAGGCAAAACCGGAAGAAAAAGTCCCGGTTCTGGAAGATTATAAAAAAGACCTCGGCACACGGATTCGCCAGTAGAGGAGCAACAGAGATCGGACGGTGAAGAGAGACACAACAGATAAGACTACACTCCCGTCAACCCATTAGAAGCGCGCTCTCTCAATTCTCTGTTCCCTATTCTACACGGTTCATCGTCATTAATAAAAATATAACTTCATATTTTTATATATATGCGTGTTTGTTGTTTGTCGATATATAACAGCTAGCATCAAGATTTCATCAATTTGAGCTGGCTAGATGTAGCCGTAAGTTCTCTGCTAAGAGTTTCTTCTCTCACATTTCTCACTTATGGAACTATGATCCGGCTTCTTGCTTCCCAGTCAAGTTTGATCTTCAAAAATTTAAAACCAATGTCAATCGTTATCTACTGTTTTCGTAATTCTTGTTCTTTTATTGGTCACGCCTTAATAGTGTTTTTGTTTTTTACCTTATGTTCTTTAACACTCAGTAGCACCTTGTGTCTTAGTGGTTTTGTTGCCTTGCCTGGGGGTGAAATGATTACAAAAATTTAAAGAAAACTTTCATATTTTATTCGAACAATTGAAAACTTCGTTTTCTTCATGTTGGTAATGCAGTATTTCAGTTGATAGAGTCTTCAGCGTTCGTCAATTGCGTAATTTGAAGAGATATTTTAAGTTTATCAGAAGAGAAATTTTAATAATGTTTTTTTTTTTTTGTTCTTTAACACTCAATAGTCACTTATGTCTTAGTGGCTTTCCATCTTCAAAAACTTTAAATGCAATATCAATCCTCACTCTTTTCTAATTAATCTTTTACTTCCTTAAATTTATATATATATATATATATATATATATATATATATATATATATATATATATATATGGAAGGAAGTAAACAGGGAAACAGTCAATTTTAATATTAATAAAACTAATATTAATTAGGATTGGGTTTTTGGGATTTACCTACCTGATTATCCTTTTGGATTAAAAATCTTTAAAAAAAAATGTATATATATATATATATATATATATATATATATATATATATATATATATATATAAGGAAGTAAACAGGGAAACAGTCAATTTTAATATTAATAAAACTAATATTAATTAGGATTGGGTTTTTGGGTTTTTGGGATCACTATATGCTATCCTTAAGATTGCTCTTTTCTCTTCCCAATAATTATTAATGTTTCTTTTTTTTTTTTTTTTTTATCGTTTCACTCCGAGCAAGGCAGGTAATGCCACTGATGTGCATGGGGCTACATAAGTGTAAAAAGATTAATTAGAAGAGAGTGAAGAGGAAGACGAACCAGTTAGAAAGGAGCAATAGAAAGATGAGAATGCAGGTGTGGTGACAGTTTCAAAGGTGGAGAGAAAGGAAAGGATATATGGGGTGGGGAAAGAACTAGAGTCAAGTGATTAATAGATGAGTATTGACATTGCATTTAAATTCCTGGAGGTTGTAGCCGTCAGGAAAGCAAGAATATGGGAGCGAGTTCCACAGGCAGGAAGTGCGAGAGAAGAAGCTGCAGGAGTAGAATTGTCGTCTACATTTGGCTAACCTAAATGTGAATGGGTGGGACCCAGTTACTAATCTGGTTGCACGAGTAAACACCTGTTGAGAAAGCACTAGTGACTTAAGTTCTGACCGAGCAGAAGCCATGAAAGTATTTATAGAACAGACAAAGGGAGGCCACGTTTCGTCGGTGGGGAAGTGGCTGTAGTCGAGCCGCCAAGTCAGTACTTATCACACTACTGATTCTCCTTTGGCTCCTGTCGAGAACACTGAGGCGAACGGCAGGGGCGCCTGACTATCTAGGTGCCCCTGTCGTTCTCCTCAGTGTTCTTGACAAGCTCTAAAGGAGAGTCTGTAATGTGATAGGTACTGATCTGGCGACTCGACTGCAGCCACTTTCCCATCGTCGAAATGTGGCCTCCCTCTGTCTCTTCTATAAATACTTTCATGGCTTCTGCTCGGATGAGCTTAAGTCACTGATGCCTCCTCAACAGGTGTTTACACGTGCAACCAGACTGGCAACTGGGTCCCAACCATTCACAGTCAGGTTAGCCAAATGCAGACGACAATTCTACTCCTGCAGCTTCCTCTCTCGCACTTCCCGCCTGTGGAACTCGCTCCCGTATTCTTACTTTCCTGACGGCTACAACCTTCAGAAATTTAAATGCAAAGTTAATACTCATCTACTAACCACTGGCCTCTAGCTCTCTCCCCTCCCCTGTATAACCTTCCCTTTCTCTCCACCTATGTATCTGTCATCGCACCTGCTTTCTCAGCTTTCTATTGTTTCTTTCTAACTAGCTTGTACTCCTCACTCTTTTCTAATTAATCTTTTTACATTTATGTATCCCCCTGCACATCAGTGGCGTTTCTGCCTTGCTCGGGGTGAAATGATTAAAAAAAAAAAAATTCTTCCACACCCTGTAAACCCTTGCATCTTAGTAGCTTTACTGCCACTAAAAATGACCTAAAGAAACAGGGAAGCTGTCTTAGACAGGCATCCCAAAGTAAAACTAAAAGTTATACGAGCCACTTTTATCTTTAGTAATGTCGGTAGAATGACAGTCTGGAGAATTAACTAGTTAAACATTAGAAGTCGTTAACCTCATTTACTTTTTTTTTAATTCATTCTTTCTGCAATCTCTCATAAATAAAATAAAAAAAAAAGTTAAATAAGGTCAATTCAATGCAATGGGTGTTGGATGGGATTTTCAACTATTATTTACTACATATACATTGCCACAAAATAGCTTCTCTTTGTGTATTTCTTGAGTTAATCCATTTTTTTATTCCTTAACAAACAGAACACTCAGCCCCCCCCAAAACTAAAAAACATTTTTTGTAAAATAAAGTAAATATTGTGACTTCCAACAAAAATTTGCCAAGTTACTTAGACAATCAAAATTGTTAAGAGAAGTCCAAAGAGTTCAAATAGCTTCAACTGACCTTGGCCATAACTGACCAACAACCAAGAGTGACTTCCTTCACGGAAATGGCAACTTAACGAAGACGGCCATTGTACAAGGATCTCAGTTAAAATAAGTGTTCAACAGGTCTTGACAAAACGATTGTTTTGATTGGATTAATCCCAGTAACCAATCAGAAGTCGTAAAAGTGTATGCATTTAAAAAAAACAAATGTTACGTACAAATGCATTCTGAATCAATGAGTTTAAGTTTTGTTTAACAGCATATCAACACCTCTGTGGGTTATTTAATGCAAAAAAGGTAGGGGTTTAAGGTACTTATTTTACTGTTCATTTATAATGAGAAGGTTGATTTAGTCAAATTTTAATGATTTTTTTTTCTTTTTTATTTTAGAAAACTGAAAATGTCTTCCGATTTTGTAATCAAAAATGTTTTACAGAGAATATTTTTTTTTTTCAAAAATGTGTGACGGTAATAATCCTTTCTTCAAAAATGTATATTTCTCTGTAAAAGTCTACTTTTGTGTATATATTTCTATAAAAATCTATTTTCATACTTTCGTAGAGTTTTAACCCCAGTTTGGGGGTTGGTTAACTATTTGCCCATAGCTGGGACCCTAACAGGTGCTACCACTCCGGGCCAGGATGGACTTGGGAACAACAGCAGTTAAGTGGTGGTTCCATGCTCCTCACAACCAGAGATGTTGCGGCCGGATGCAGTTTATCGTCACGCTCAAGATCTCGAATCGATGAACAAATTAACAGCACTGAAAATCCTTGGGGGTCAGTTAGATATAAAGATAGGGAATAGGTTTTGAGACTTAGGAGATTATAGACATTAATGTAGATGTTGCTACTAAAATCTTCGTTATGTGTCGTGAACTCTCAAGACGTAGGCGATTATGGCTCTCCACAATTTCCTGTCCATTCCAGTTCTAAAGACATTTTGTAATTTCTTTATTTCTAAACTGTAAATATTTACAAGTTCGTCAAGACGTAGGCGATTATGGCTCTCCACAATTTCCTGTTCGTTAAGTATATTATGCATTGTTTTTCTCTGTCTCTTTTGCTCCTAATCGACCTTGTGAGTAACAGTTTTACCAATCCCTCCTTCTTTATTATGTATCCCAGAATTTTTAATCTCTCTTCTCTGTTAAGTATAGCGTTTCTTTTTTATTTCATTTTCTCTAAAACCCCGCCGTTTCTCACATGTTCGGTCCATAACATCCCCAGCATCCTTCTGTAGAAACACATTTCTGATGCTTCAAGTTTTTTTTTAATCTTTGAGGAGATTGTCCAGCATCCACTGCCATAAAGGAGGACAGATATCACGCAACAGTTCAGTATTCTTTTCTTTGTTTCTGAAGAAGTTTTTCGATCTCTTAATACCTTACTTAGCTTTTGAAATGCTTCGTTCGCTGGCCCAGTACATCTTCTGATTTTTATCTTTTTTAAAACTCTTCCCAAATATAATGTTAAATGTTTTCTCTTTGTTGTTTTGTTTTGTTTTCTTCAAGTGATGAGTAAGTAAATAAAGCAGTAAGCTGTACTAAGACAGGTTTCGTCCGAAAATTCCTTGTTGAATCGCGTCATGATACAGATTTATTTACGCCTTGTCATAAATTTAATTATTAGTAGCAGTATATCCCGGCGTTGCTCGGGTGTAATGAAAGCTTTAAAACTAATCCATGGTCCTGGAGCTCAGACTCAGCCTAAAAAAATATTTGAAATAATAAAATGATAGCGACAATTTACCAATCGCACCGAATAAAATAATTGCTACAATTTACCACACACACACACACACACACACACACACACACACATATATATATATATATATATATATATATATATATATACTACCAGTATATCCCGGCGTTGCTCGGGTGTAATAAAAGCTTTAAAAATAACCCATGGTCCTGGAGCTCAGACTCTTTAGACGTTGACACGAAAAACTAAAATGCAATAGTTGTTTCCAGTTAAAGCGAAACCGTAGACTGAAAGAAAAATGAATGGATGTAATTTAAATTTTGATTTCCTGGTATCGATATCAAATAAGTTTTTTTCGTCGTAAACTGAATTTTGAAGGCTAAATAAGTCCTCTGAGGAAATGGTATCATGGCTGCGACTAAGAACTACAATTATGTCTACTTAGAGCCCAACCCGAAGCAAAAACTAAAATGAAAAAAATACAGATATATATATATATTATCGATTTTCTGCACTACTGTAAGAACTGCAGCCTTGAAACTTCTGAATATCGTTTCTTATGTCTATGAGTGTATCAAATTTGATTAAAATCGGACCACTCATTCTATAACCCGATTTTTTCGATTATCGATTTTCGATATTTATCAGGGGTACATCGACACAAAACCTAGCTAAGAACACTCGCAGACGCTTATAGTTCAACTGTGTAAATTTTCAAGAAAATCAGTTAAGCCGTTTCGGAGTGTATAGGTAACGGACACACACACACACACACACACACACACACACACACACACACACACACACACACACACACACACACACACACACACACACACAGACAAAGTTTCATTTATAAATAAGTTTAGATTACTGCCGGCCATAATTATTAGATCACCCCAATGTTTTAGAAAACTGATGTATTTCATACTATATTTTAGTATTTATTGCTAAGTGAATAATTGTAAATGAATATAGAGGCCGGTCTCGGTATTATCAGGCTGTCGAAAGTTAATTATTATTCTAACATCTGTAACTTAAAATAAATCCGACTACGGAGAAGTCTTGAGAATGTAAAATAACTTTCTTTATTTTTCAGAAATTATACATTTTATCAAAATTGTAGAAATGTGTTACAAGCCTTCTCTCCGCCCCCGAAAAGAAAAGCTAGTGGTTATTAGAAAGTAGATAGTTTTGCTCAAAAGTCTAGTACGTTATGTTACAGAGAGGCTCTGTCCCTTAGCGGCATCTATCCGAAGACTGGACTCTGGACTCTGTATCAAGAAGGTACCCTGTTGAATGTCAAATGACTAATCAAGCGCGGCACTTATTAACTGGGGAAGAAGAACGAAACGCTGCAAGAGATAAGATCCCCTTTTTTGAGAATTCCTGTGTTTATTTATTAACACCACCCTGTTATGCTGGCCAAAAACACGCTTGGGCGATCATGTCTCGAAAGAGACATGACTGACTGGGCAGAAGATTATCCCACAGTAGGTTGCCATTGCTTTCTGCGATAGACTGGTTGCCGACCAAGGCTATAGAACCCAATCTGTCCTGCTATTTAACCCATAACTGGAAGGAAGAGACGGATTAATACCTTTCCCAAGGGTATTTGCGCGTAAGTGAATACAATGGATTCAACTGGAATTCGAGCTCCTCGGTTTCTCGTTCCGAGCCGATATCCACTGGACCACAACGCACATCCGTGTTCACTTAAATAAATAAACATTTAACAACAGCTGTAGTTATTAAGTACATGATGAACCCCCAAAAAAGAAATATTTATGATGATCCCGCTGGGTAACTTCGTTTTTCGTATTAACCATTTTGGACTATAAGAGGCTGAGTCATACGGAATTTCTGTTTTGGAGAACCAATTCTAAGAACAAATCATGTCTGGCAGCGAAATTTTTTTATGATTGGATGATTAACATAAATGACAATGTGATAAGAGCGAGTAGAATCGGTTTCCTGGGTGTGTTTGCGTATATATATATATATATTGTCATCCACAGACAGATCTGTTTCGCTGTATCACAGCTCTTCAGTACGGTTAGACTCCAATTGCTTTTTAACCCAGGATTGAAACCCGACCGAATTGGCGTCAGTCGGTGATTCTACCTCTGGGCTATGGGCGTTCGGTAGAAGAAGGCAGACCTTTTAGCGCGTATATTATCATTATACGCGCCCAATAGCCAGAGTGCTCTACTTCATTTTTCCACCATATGGAAACAGTAAATGAAAAGCAGAAGCTGCTGATGGAATAACATGATGTCACAAGGTTTTCCAGAGTATCTCTCTTACTAAATGCAACTACAGAAAATCTTCTTCTTCTTTAGGACGTAGGCGATCATGGCCTTCCACGTCTCCCTATTCCTGGTGGCTCTTAGCATGCTTTCTCCTGTAACGTCTTTCAGCCCCCGTTCTTTCATCCACCTGCTCTTCAAATAGAACTTAACATACACAAGTCACTATATAAACAAACTTTACACATGTGTATTTTGTAAAACAAAATTAATTCTTGATGATGGCTAAAATTATAGCGAAAAGCGTTCGAAATTACAAAATCTTTGGACAATTCTTATATAATTTGAGTTCTGAAAAGAAAAAATCATAAGAACACATGAAAAATTATATAAAAAAAACTTCTCTGTTATTTTTAATGAAACCTGCATAAAAGAGAGATTGTTACCCAAATACACAATATATAGCTTCTTTTCTCGCACTTCCCGCCTGTGGAACTCGCTTCCTTATTCTTGCTTTCCTGACGGCTACAACCTCCAGGAATTCAAATGCAAGGTCAATACTTATCTATTAACCACTTCACCCTAGTTCTTTCATCACCACCCTGTATATCCTTTCCTTTCTCTCAACTTCTGCAACTGTCATCACACCTGTTCCCTCCCTTCTCTTGCTCCTTTCTAAATGGTTTGTCCTTATCATTACTCTCTTCTATCTTATATATATATATATATATATATATATATATATATATATATATACACAGACACACAGACACATACACATATAATAAACATCTATGAATTTATTACACGTGGTACACGTACGTATAAACAGGCATAGATTTTTCTTCATTTAAAATTGATCATCTATTGCTTTGTGATATGTGACACGTATCTGACCAATGAAAACAAACCTCATATGGCATGAAACCGACTGTCCTTTCTGGCCTTTGACTTCAATGTCCCAGTTTATATTTACATATATATGTATAATACGGTGCGATGGGTAAATTGTCATCATATTATAATTTTAATTTCGGATATGTGCATTGTTTGTTTTTTTAATTTGCACAGTAAAATAGAGTCAGTTGGGCACCATCTTTGAAAAAAGAGCACCACGACACAATTCATTCCTCCATAAATTTGAGAACGGCGTTATGTGCTGCTTGGCATTCGCGCCGGAGACTCCAATACGAACATTTCAGATTGTTTGGATGTTAATCTGAGGAAAACGCAGAGGATTCGAAAAGAGTCTAATGATGCTTATGAAGGTGTTTGGAGTGATTACTAGTGATGGCGACGTTATGCCTTCATTCAGCTTCTCATAGGGGCTTACATCAAGTGCATTGATGAAGTAGTGCTACTCTTGGTAAAGAGGGTGGCTGCTGGAAGACCCTATGCCTATCAACAGGACTCTGCACCATACTACACAAGCAGGAGAACACAGTCATGGCTGTCAGAAAATTTCAGCGACCACATCACCCCTTACATCTGGCCAAATAATTCCCCAGACTGCAACCTCCCCTTGATTATTATGAGGGGGCGTAGTTGAGGGAGAGACCAACCAAAGTCCTTGTAACACTAAAGATGATCTCAAGTATTATGGCAGCGTGTATCGACTTAAACAAGTCGACCGTCCAGAAGAGTTGCAAAAGATTCCAAAATCATCTAGAGGCCATGGTCGAAGCCAATGGCGATTTTATCGTAAAAATTTACTTTTTAGTATTTCAAGATATTTTTTATAATTTTGGTAAATATATCTGTTAAAATGAGATATCAGTTTTATTTTCATTTTTGTGCAATTTAGACGACAATTTATCCATCGCACCTGCTGAGCATTTATAGATATAGACATTGAGGACATAGGAATCAGTACTGCATGGTTTAAGCCAATGTCGATTTTATTGAATAAATTTGCTCTTTAGTATTTCAAGATATTTTTGTGTAATTTTGGTAAATACATCAGTTAGAATGAGATGCGTGTGCCATTTTCATTTTTACGTCATTTAAATGATAATTCAGACATACATTCTATAAGCAGTCGGATGTCTAACCGTACTGATGAGCTGTGATACAGCGAAACATACCTGTCTGCGGATGACTATTTACGCTCTCATATCCTGATTGAGCACTCTGGATGACTTTGAAAAAACAGTAGCTACTCTAGCATCTACGCATCGTTCATTCAGTAATGAATTTGAACACTCTCAGCTACTGGCGTATGTTTATATTGTATATAACACGCTAAAAATAAACGCATTTCTATAGCGAGCGCCCATAGCTCAGAGGTAGAATCGCCGACTGATGTCAATTCGTTCGGGTTTAAATCCTGGCTAGAAGCAATGGGAAGTCTAACCGTACTGATGAGCTGTGATACAGCGAAACGGATCTGTCTGTGGATGACTAAATTAACTATATATATGTGTGTGTGTGTGTGTGTGTGTGTATAGACATTGCCAGTATGTATCATTTATTGTTAATGTATCTTCGTAAAATATTGTATAATCTTAGTTTCATTTTGCACAAATCACAAAAAGTGGCCTATCATGGTCTAACAAGATTAATATGTTAACTAGCACGCTGTGCCAGAACAATAAATGTGAATATAGGTAATTATTCTGTATATATTACATGAAATAAATGTGTACATAGGTAATTATTCTGTATATATTACATGAAATAAATGTGTACATAGGTAATTATTCTGTATATATTACATGAAATAAATGCGTACATAGGTAATTATTCTGTATATATTACATGAAATAAATGCGTACATAGGTAATTATTCTGTATATATTACATGAAATAAATGTGTACATAGGTAATTATTCTGTATATATTACATGAAATAAATGTGTACATAGGTAATTATTCTGTATATATTACATAGAAATAAATGTGTACATAGGTAATTATTCTGTATATATTACATGAAATAAATGTGTACATAGGTAATTATTCTGTATATATTACATGAAATAAATGTGTACATAGGTAATTATTCTGTATATATTACATGAAATAAATGTGTACATAGGTAATTATTCTGTATATATTACATGAAATAAATGCGTACATAGGTAATTATTCTGTATATATTACATGAAATAAATGCGTACATAGGTAATTATTCTGTATATATTACATGAAATAAATGCGTACATAGGTAATTATTCTGTATATATTACATGAAATAAATGTGTACATAGGTAATTATTCTGTATATATTACATGAAATAAATGTGTACATAGGTAATTATTCTGTATATATTACATGAAATAAATGTGTACATAGGTAATTATTCTGTATATATTACATGAAATAAATGTGTACATAGGTAATTATTCTGTATATATTACATGAAATAAATATGTACATAGGTAATTATTCTGTATATATTACATGAAATAAATGTGTACATAGGTAATTATTCTGTATAGTTTACATAAAATAAATGTATATATAGGTAATTATTCTCCATATTTTATATAAAAAGGCATTTTTTGCTAAAATTAAATTATGCTAAATTCAATAACATTTGATGTTTAACAAAACTCATAAAAATTTACAACTATTTTATTCATTTCTGAAATATTTTTTATTTTTTTGGTTAACAAGTTGGTTTAAAAAGCACTAAATTAGAATTTAAACCATTGTTTGAAACAATCGATTACTATGGTGGCATATTCAAAATATGATCAAGCACAGAGCAGATGATGATAAACGTACAGGCGAAATATGTATGAATACTTTAACCATATTGGTATTTCAATAAATAAAGTGAATTTTACGGTATAAGCATTTCTATGAGGATCATTCAATAAATAAGGTGAATTTTTCGGTATAAAGAGTTCTACGAGTGTCATTCAATAAATAAGGTGAATTTTTAGATATAAGGACTTTTACAAGGTTCATTCAATAAATAAGGTAAATTTGTCGGTATAAGGACATCTACGAGGGTCATTCAATAAATAAGGTGAATTTTTCGGTATAAGGACATCTACGAGGGTCATTCAATAAATAAGGTGAATCTTTCGGTATAAGGACTTCTACGAGGTTCATTCAATAAATAAGGTGAAATTTTCGGTATAAGGACTTCTACGAGGTCCATTCAATAAATAAGGTGAATCTTTCGGTATAAGGACTTCTACGAGGGTCATTCAATAAATAAGGTGAATTTTTCGGTATAAGGACTTCTACGAGGGTCGTTCAATAAATAAGGTGAATCTTTCGGTATAAGGACTTCTACGAGGGTCATTTAATAAATAAGGTGAATTTTTCGGTATAAGGACTTCTACGAGGGTCATTCAATAAATAAGGTGAATTTTTCGGTATAAGGACTTCTACGAGGTTCATTCAATAAATAAGGTGAATTTTTCGGTATAAGGACTTCTACGAGGGTCATTCAATAAATAAGGAAGAGTGACAGGTTATAGGGGGTGTCAGGAAGGGGGTAAGAGAAGGATGAAAATACTGATGAGAGTGGAGTGGACAGATAGAGGAGCAGGGGAGAGAGAGAAAGAGAGGATGCAAATTAGTTAGATAGGAGATGACTATTGACTTTACATTTAAATTCTTGGAGATTATAGCTGTCGGGAAAGCAAGTAAGCAGAATGGAATTCCACAGGTAGGAAGTGCAAGAAAAGAAGCTGTTGGAGTAGAATTTGCGTTTACATTTTATTGGTTTCACAGTAAAAGGGTGGGATCTAGTTGCTAATCTTGTGGCTCGAGTAAATTCATATATGGGGGTCACCAGTGAGATAAGTTCATCGGAGTAGAAGCCGTGAAATTATTTGTAGAAGAGACACATTGCGCCGGTGAGAAAGTGACTGTATTTGAGCTGCCAAGTCGGGATCGATCACAATACAGATTCTCCGTTGGATTTTGTCAAGGACACCTAGGTGGATAGCAGGAGCACCCTAGCAGATATGGCTGTAGTATTATTACCTATGGTTTTAGTGCACATAATGTGCCTTGTGATGCAGTGGATATCGTTTCAGAATGAGAAATTGAAGAGCCGTGTTCGAATTCCAGTTACATTCACTCACGCGCAGAGACTTTTGGGAAAGGTATTTATTCGTCTCTTCTCTCCAGCTATGGGTTAAAGAACAAGATAAATTTGCTTCTAAAGCCTTAGTTGGCAACCAGTCTACCTCAGGGAATAATGACAACCTACTGCACGAAAATCTTCTGACCAGTCAATCATGTGTCTTCGAGACATGATCGCCCAAAGAGAGTATCACGTACGGCACTTAACTGACTGACTTAATATAATAGTTGGAAACATGATTTAGGCTTCCAGTGGGCATAAAGTGGGGGATCAGTTTTTATTGTTAGTAAGTAATAAACTGATCCCACCACACTAATTTCTACTGAATATCATAATACTTCGCTTCCCTCGTTAGCTGTGGGTCATGTAATAGCACAGATTGGGTTCTATAGCCTTGGCTTGCAACCAGTCTACCGCAGAACGCAATGGCAAGCTACTGCGGGAAAATTATGGCAATCTACTGTGAGCAAATCTTCTGCCCAGTCAGTCATGTCTCTTTCGAGACATGATTGCCCAAGAATGTATCACTTATGGCATTTAACTAACTGATACTTGACTGACCAATGAGAGCTGACTCAAATAAAAAAGAAAATACCAGTCTTTTGTTTGTATTCTCTCAACTGACGAAGATTTAATAGAAGTGAATCATAAAAGTGATATACGATTCTGACTTGTTCTTGTTTATTCATTATGTGTGTGCGTAAATTGTTAAACATGTGTATATATCATATATATTATGCATAGCATGGGTGTATGATATACAAATTGTGTGTGTGAATGTGTGTTTGTGTGTGCAGGCGTCTATGTGAACTGAAGTACCTATTCATTCGTTAACTATATACTTTTACCAATTTTTGACTTAGGCATGTGGGTTGGGCTCTCGTGCGTTGTTTGACAGCTGTGTCTTAGAGTACAAACACTTGAGATTATCTCCCTTGTTGAACTCTTTAGAAAAATGGGAAGAAAAATATCTGCTTTTTTTTTTCATCAATTTCTAAAAACTGCTGGAGGATTGAACTAAGCGAAAAAAAAAATATGGTAACGTAACTGCAGAAGGAACAGTAGCAGTAGTAATGACAATTCCCTTACTTTCAAATTTGAAATAAGGGAAAATGAAAAAAAAAAAAAAGAATTGCTAAATATCATAAAAAGAGAACAATTCCTGCAAGGATGGAATTGAGCCAAGTGCCAAAATTTTAACTCGAAAACCAGGAATTAAATGAAGAAGATTAAAAGAAAAGGAAGAGAACCAAAGAATGAGGAAGTGGGGAATTGGGGGGAAAATCATAAAAAAGAAAAAGAAGACAAAAATGAATGAGAAAGAAAGCGAAAAGGAAAAAAGGCGAAGAGAGAAAGTAAAAGAAAGGAAAAGGAGTAATAGACGGAGATTTGAGAGAAAAGAAAAGAAGAAAAGAAAAAGGAAAACAAAGGGAGTTGTAGACGGAAAGAAGAGAGAAAAAAAAGAAGGAGAAAGGAAAACAAAGGGAGTAGAAGACGGAAAGAAGAGAGAAAAGAAAAGAAGGAGAAAGGAAAACAAAGGGAGTTGTAGACGGAAAGAAGAGAGAAAAGAAAAGAAGGAGAAAGGAAAACAAAGGGAGTAGTAGACGGAAAGAAGAGAGAAAAGAAAAGAAGGAGAAAGGAAAACAAAGGGAGTAGTAGACGGAAAGAAGAGAGAAAAGAAAAGAAGGAGAAAGGAAAACGAAGAGAGTAGTAAACGGAAAGAAGAGAGAAAAGAAAAGAAAAAGGAAAACAAAGGGAGTTGTAGACGGAAAGAAGAGAGAAAAGAAAAGAAGGAGAAATGAAAACAAAGGGAGTAGTAGACGGAAAGAAGAGAGAAAAGAAAAGAAGGAGAAAGGAAAACAAAGGGAGTAGTGAACGCAACCGGAATTAAAAACCTGCTCTCTAATTCTACTTCCTGCAGCGAGGCTACACGCACATTAGTGAGATGGCAATATTAGCTCTTTCCTTATAAGGAAACAATAGATATTCATCGAACATCCAGTACTGTCGAGATCGAAATTTATAAACTCTTTCTCTTGAAACAATTCTTCAGGAAAATAGCTTACTCATGCGCAGTTACTATTATCGCTCTTTCCAGTAACGATAGACGTCTCGTTCCTAACCCTTTATTTGAAGCAGTGTGGATTATCAGAAAGAGAAATACAAAGGCAGAAGGACGTGTACCTGTGTTTTATAGACTGAGAAAAGGCGTTCGACAAAATACGCCCCAAAGACTTGATGAATCCTCGGCAACCTTGACATATTCGGCAAAGACATTAGAGTAATCAAGAACCTGTACAAGCAGCAAACCGTCTGCATATGGACAAAAAACGAGTTCAGCTGATATCAGACAGTTAAGTACCATACGTGATACACGTTTGAGCGATCATGTCTCGAAAGAGACATCACTGACTGGGAAGAAAACTTTTCCATCAGTAAGTTGCCATTACTTTCTGTGGTAGACTGGTTGCCTGCATATAGAACCCAATCTTACTTGCTATTTAACCCATAACTGAAGGGGAAAAGAAACGGATTAATACCTTTCCCAAGGATAATTGCGCGTAAGTGAATGCAACGAATTCAACTGAAATTCGAACTCGGCTCTCCAATTTCTCGTTCCGAGCCGATATCCACTGTACCGCAACGCAGTAATTCTGTGAGATCTAGAAGTTCTGCTAGGATTCGTCATTAAGGGACACAACCTGAACAATTTAAGATACGCAGATGATACAGTGCTGATAGCAGACACGGAAAGGAAACTAGAAGACCTTCTACATAATATAAGCTAGAGAAAGCGGAAAGAAAGGACTATATATGAGCTACAAGAAAACAGAATTCATTATCATCAGTGAAAAGAGGAGCCTAAAAATGCCAACTATAAACCGGGGTTACTAAATTCAAATCAAATTTGACTTCGTTTAAACTGATCGTTATTCGTCGTCGAGAGGTCTAAGACGCACCAGATCACATTGTGGCTTCCCCTATGTGGATAGGGGTCGCAGGTTCGAATCCTGTCATCCTGCCAAATGACACACATTTTCGTAATAAAAATTTAACGTAAATAATCAGACCGGTACAAATAAATATATAATACTGTTTGATTAAAAACAGAATATCTACTTAAATACGAGTATCGATCAAAAATAATGTTCAAACAAATCATTTCAAATTGTCGGTTGTTTATAAACAGTTTCGTTAATCTTCGTTAATTTCCGTAACATGATGATTATCGTAAATAATCAGGCCGGTAGAAATAAACATATAATACTGTTTGATTATAAACAGAATATCTACTTAAATACGAGTATCGATCAAAAATAATATTCAAACAAATCATTTCAAATTGTCGGTTGTTTATAACCAGTTTCGTTAATCTTCGTTAATTTCCGTAACATGATGATTATCGTAAATAATCAGGCCGGTAGAAATAAATATATAATATTGTTTGATTATAAACAGAATATCTACTTAAATACGAGTATCGATCAAAAATAATGTTCAAACAAATCATTTCAAATTGTCGGTTGTTTATAACAAAGTTTCATTAATCTTCGTTAATTTCCGTTATATATATATAGTAAAATTTTGTAATTTGCTATATATATATTTCAAATTGGAAAAATGTTCGTGACACCTTTCATCTGTTACAACTTCATCGGACTGGGTTAGTTTGCGTTGTTGTGACTGCACATGCGCATAAATGAAACGCGCTGGGAGTTTCAACATTTAGAAAGATTTTGTCTTCGTGTTTTTGCAATCTAGCCAAATTCATCTGTTTTTTTTTTCTTTTCGTTTTCGTCATTCTTTTTATTAAATATTCCGCATTGTGATAGCAGAAAATCTGCCAAAAATGGTGAAACGTTGTAAGAACCTTGAAGCAGATTTAATGTGGATGAACAAGCGATTAAAACACTTTCTAGACATTTTTTGTCTTAGTGAATTTTTTTTCTCTTTTTAATCAAGAACACTAGCCATGGATATATAGTACTCAGCACAAATGACGCCATTTTAATTACAATTTTATTAAATTTAAGTACCTGATTTTCTTACTGAAATAATGTTTTTCAGTTCCTATTAATATTAACTCAAAGTAGAAATTTTGAAGTGCCTGCATGTAAAATATTTCAATTAAAGATTTATATTTAATATTTTTTTTGATATTTTCAAAATCGGGTATAATATACCCACGTTTAGTAGTGATGTAACTTTAATTGATGGTTAGTGTTCCAGGGTTAATTAGTGACAATTTTTATGTTAAAATTGTGGTTAGTTTCGTTAATGTAAACAACCAATGCGTTTTGTTTGTTGCTTTTTAAAATGTCTTTTTGTGTTCATATAATCTTTTATTTAAACTTCTTGAGGTTTCTCCAATATATTTCTTCTGGTAATCGCTGCAAGTGATTGAGTAAATTCATTATTCAAATTTTGGCTTGTTGTTCTGTATTGATAAAGACTTTAATTGTTTTACACGTAGTTGTGACAAATTTTATGTTGAGTTTAGATAAATATCCCACATTGTGATAGCAGAAAATCTGTCAAGACATTTTCTCATTTAATTAGAGAGGCCTTTTTTGTCAAAATTGTGGTCAGTCTTGTTACGGAGAACAACCAATTTCTTGTTGTAAAATCTTGTAATTAGCAGCATCTCAGAACAATATAGAGTTTGGTCGATAAATTGATTGAATCTCTTCACGGTTTATCAGCATATTTAAAGGCAGAAAATATATAAATCTACCATCCGCTCGTGCATTGAATATTTCTGCCATATCTTGTCGGGTGCTCCTGCTATCCACCTAGGGGTCCTTGACAAAATCCAACGGAGAATCTGTAATGTGATCTATCCCGATTTACCATCCGCCCGTGCATTGAATACTGCTGCCATATTAGCTCCTGCTATCCACCGAGGCGTCCTTGACAAAATCCAACGGAGAATCTGTAATGTGATCTATCCCGACCTACCATCCGCCCGTGCATTGAATACTGCTGCCATATCTGGTCGGGCGCTCCTACTATCCACCTAGGGGTCCTTGACAAAATCCAACGGAGAATCTGTAATGTGATCTATCCCGACCTACCATCCGCCCGTGCATTGAATACTGCGGCCATATCTGGTCGGGTGCTCCTGCTATTCACCTAGGTGTCCTTGACAAAATCCAACGAAGAATCTGTAATATGATCTATCCCGACCTACCATCCGCCCGTGCATTGAATACTGCTGCCATATCTGGTCGGGTGCTCCTGCTATCCACCTAGGCGTCCTTGACAAAATCCAACGGAGAATCTGTAATGTGATAGATCCCGACTTGGCACCCTCTTGTGCATTGAATACTGCTGCCATATCTGGTCGGGTGCTCCTGCTATCCAGCTAGGGGTCCTTGACAAAATCCAACGGAGAATCTGTAATGTGATAGATCCCGACTTGGCACCCCCTTGCGCATTGTATACTGCTGCCATATCTGGTCGGCTGCTCCTGTTATCCACCTCGGGGTCCTTGACAAAATCCAACGGAGAATCTGTAATGTGATCTATCCCGATTTACCATCCGCCCGTGCATTGAATACTGCTGCCATATCTGGTCGGGCGCTCCTGCTATCCACCTAGGGGTCCTTGACAAAATCCAACGGAGAATCTGTAATGTGATCAATCCCGACCTACCATCCGCCCGTGCATTGAATACTGCTGCCATATCTGGTCGGGCGCTCCTGCTATCCACCTAGGCGTCCTTGACAAAATCCAACGAAGAATCTGTAATGTAATAGCTCAGATACAGTCACTTTCTCATCGGCGCAATGTGGCTTCCTTGTGTCTCTTCTACAAATACTTTCACGGCTTCTGCGCCGATGAACTTAGCTCACCGGTGCCTTCTATATATAAATTTACTCGAGCCACAAGATTAGCAACTAGGCCCCACCCTTTTACTGTGAATCCAATAAGATGTAAACACAAATTCTACTCCACCAGCTTCTTTTCTTGCACTTTCCGCCTGTGGAATTCCCTTCCATTTCCTTACTTTCCCAACAGCTACAATCTCCAAGAATTTAAATGTAAAGTCAATAGTCATCTCCTATCTCACTAACTTTCATCCTTTCTCTCATGCTCCTTTCTCCGTCCACTCTATTCACATCGGTATTCTCATCCTTCTCTTGCGAACTTCCTGACACCCCCTATAACCTGACATTCTTTCTCATAACTTTCCTCTTATGTAAACGCCCCTGCACAACAGTGGCTGTAAAACGCCTTGCTTGGGGCGATATGATTATAAAAAAAAAAATTCTACATTGTAAGATTTCATTTTTCGTTGGGAGGGTGAAATGCTAATGATTTAGTGATACAGTTCTTACTAATTAACCCATTGCTAGAGAGAGAAGAGGTGGACTGATACCTTTTCTAAAATTATTTGTTTGTAAGTGAATATAACGAACACTACTGGAATTGGAACCCGGCTCAACAGTTGACAATTCTGCTTCATCCATTATACCACCCCACATCCAAGTTTACAACACATGTTAACTCAAATCGGTCACCCACCTAAGTACTGACCAGGGTCGACGTTGCATAACTTTAGTGATGACACAGAAACCAGTGTTTCAAAGTGATATAGCCGTAAGTCTAGATTGTAATCAAACCTAAATAATACGATAAATAATGATTTTAATAAATTGTCTGCATTTCTGAGATGAGGTAGTATTTACAGTATTTACATTATTTGGACAATTGTCCTCATCTTTGTACGACCATTTGTACGACGTTTAATAATAGATCATTCTATTTGTCTATATTTCTGAGATGAGGTACTATTTACAGTATTTACATTATTCGGACTATTGTCCTCATCTTTATTGCCATTTGTACGATATTTGATAATAGCTCAATCTATTTTTCTATATTTCTGAGATGGCGTAATATTTACAGTATTTACATTATTCAGACTATTATCCTCATCTTTGTTGCCATTTGTACGACGTTTCGGCCGTTGTACGCTCCGGCCTTCTTCAGATGCTAGGATATACGTACTGAACTCTTTATTATGATCACTAGCGTATACGAACTCCATTCTTTGCATAAAGACTCGATTGGAAGTCGTGAGTTATCTCCCTCTAACCCTGCGAGTTACTTGTTCACTACTGCTGTATTGAACTCACAACTCTATGAGTCAAGTCAAGAACTAACCAACGTCTATATTCACTGGCCCAGTAACTTGCAGGGTCAGAGGGTGATAACTCATGACTTCCAATCGAGGCTTTACATAAGGATTGGAGGTCATATATCTCAGCGATCGTAATAAATGTTTCGGTTAGAAATTCCTAGCACCTGAAGAAGGCTGGAGCGTACAACGGCCGAAACGTCGTACAAATGGCAACAAAGATGAGGTCAATAGTCCGAATGATGTAAATACTGTGATTTGAATAAATTTCGAAGTTTTTACTGGGGTAAATTAAAACGTTTCCTTTGGAGTCAATTGTCGCCTGATATTGAAAACAAATTAAATTGAAATCATTAATATCTATGGCCAGTCGATAATTTGACGAGGTAAATGATTTCTAGCAAGGGTCTGAACATTTTAATTAACTCAAATCCCCGACTGAAAAGTAAAAACGTTTTCCAGTAGAAATTAGCCTAAGTGGTTCTTCTACTTTCAATGCAAATAAACATTTGATATCAATAAATATTAATAGAAATCGAAAACCAATCGATTCCTGTACAAATTTTATACAAAAGAAATGACAGGCAATAGATTAAAAAATTAATCAATTCACAGTTCGAAGTCAAACGATAATATTTAAAGGTCAATTACTAAAAAAACGTAAGACGACACCACTGTGCCTCATCATCGAAATCTCTAAACTTATTTATAAATAAATGAACTTTGTGTGTGTGTGTGTGTGTGTGTGTGTGTGTGTGTGTGTGTGTGTGTGTGTGTGTCCGTTACCTATAGACTCCGAAACGGCTGAATCGATTTTCTTGAAAATTTACACAGTTGTACTTTAAGCGTCTGCGAGTGTTCTTAGCTAGGTTTTGTGTCGAGGTGGCCCCGATAAATATCGATAATCGAAAAAATCGGGTTATAGAAGGAGTGGTCCGATTTTAATCAAATTTGATGCACTCATAGACAAAGACATAAGAAACGATATTCAGAAGTTTCAAGGTTGCAGTTCTTACAATAGTACAGAATATTTGATATCGATACCAGGAAATCAAAATTTGACTTATATCCATTCATTTTTCTTTCAGTCTAGGGTTTCGCTTTAACTGGAAATAACTATTGATTTTTAGTCTTTCGTATCAACGTCCAGGACCATGGATTAGTTTTAAAGCTTCCATTACACCCGAGCAATGCCGGGCTATACTGCTAGTATATATATATATATATATATATATATATATATATATATATTTTAGGTGCGATTGGTAAATTGTCGCAATTATTTTATTATTTCAAATATTCTTTAAGCTGAGTCTGAGCTCCAGGACCATGGATTAGTTTTAAAGCTTCCATTACACCCGAGCAATGCCGGGCTATACTGCTAGTTCTAATTAATTTGTGACTTTTTATTTTCAGAATTTTTGTTTTGTCTCTTCCGAATATTGGCGATCATGCCTTTTCACGATTTTTCTTTATAGCTTTGACTAAAATTTTGTCTATTTACTATTTGTCCTCATTACTATTTTGACAACCATTTGCATAATAATTTCGTAGGGATGTTATACACAGCTTTCTTCAGTCCCCCTTGCTTTCCACTCTCTCTTTCTCAGGTTAAGTATAAGTGCCCTTTTTGTTTCGATTCTGTCTAAATTTTCTCGTTGCTCGCATGTTCGGTCTATGGTATTCTCAGCATCCTTCTGTAGAACCATATTTCTGCTGCCTAATATCTCTTCTTCATCACTGATGAGATTTTTTTTAGTTATCATTTAGCCCTAAGCAAGGCAGGAGAGCTACAAGTGAACAGGGTGGTTACAAAGAGAGAAAAAAACGTGTACGTGGGGTGTCGAAGAAAAGAGCCTTGATGCCAATCTAGTCAGTTAAATGCCGTACATGATACACGCTTTGGGCGATCATGTCTTGAAAGAGACATGACTGACTGGGCAGAAGATTATCCCAGAGTAGGTTGCCATGGCTTTCTGAGTTACACTGGTTACCAGCCAAGATTAAAGAACCCAATCTGTCCTGTTATTTGACCCATAGCTAGAGCAGAAAAAGATGTATTATATTATTAAGTAGTAATTAGTGAGGGATCAGTTTATTACTTCATAACAATAGAAAACTGATACTTCACTTTATGCCCAGTAGAAGCCTTAATCATGTTTTCAACTATTATATTCAGTCAGTCAGTTAAGTGCCATACGTGATACACACTTTGGGCGATCATGTCTTGAAAGAGACATGACTGACTGGGCAGAGGGTTATCCCAAATTACATTGCCATTACTTTCTACAGTAGACTGGTTGACACCCAAGGCCATAGAACCCAATCTGTCCTGTTATTTGACTCATAGTTAGAGAGGGAAGAGATGTATAATATTATTCAGTAGTAATTAGTGGGGGATTTGTTTATTAGTTCAAAACAATATAAAACTGATCCTCCACTTTATGCCCAGTAGGTCTTAACCATGTTTTCAAGTATCAGATTTCAATCAGTCAGTTAAGTGTCATGCTTTGGGCGATCATGTCTAGTAAGAGACATGACTGACTGGGCAGAAGATTATCCCAGAGTAGGTTGCCATGGCTTTCTGAGTTACACTGGTTGCCAGCCAAGATTAAAGAACCCAATCTGTCCTGTTATTTGACCCATAGCTAGAGGAGAAAAAGATGTATTATATTATTAAGTAGTAATTAGTGAGGGATCAGTTTATTACTTTATAACAATATAAAACTGATCCCCCACTTCATGCCCAGTAGAAGCCTTAATCATAATTTCACCTATTATATTCAATCAGTCAGTTGAGTGCCATACATGATACACAATTGGGCAATCATGTCTCGAAAGAGACATGACTGTCTGGGCAGAAGATTAACCTACATTAGGTTGCCATTGCTTTCTACGGTAGACTGGTTGCCAGCCCTGGCGATAGAACCCAATCTGTCCTGTTATTTGAGATGGATTATATTATATTATTATATTAATAAGTAATAATTAGTGGGGGATCATTTCATTACTTCAAAACAATAGAAAGCCGATCCCCCACTTTATACCCAGTAAGTAGAATCTTTACTTATGTTTCCAACTATTATATTCAGTCAGTCAGTTAAGTGCCATACATGATACACACTTTGGGCGCTCATGTCTTGAAAGAGGCCTGACTGACTGGGCAGAAGATTATATCGTAGTAGATTGCCATTACTTTCTGTGGTAGAGTGGTTGCAAGCCAAGGCGATAGAACCCAATCTATCCTGTTATTTGACTTATAGCTAGAGGGGGAAGAGATGTATTATACTATTAAGTAGTAATTACTGGGGGATCAGTTTAATACTTCATAACAATATAAAACTAATCTCCCACTTAATGCCCAGTAGAAGCCTTAATTATGTTCCCAACTATTATATTCAGTCAGTCAGTTAAGTGCCATACGTGATACACGCTTTGGGCAATCATGTTTTGAAAGAGACTTGACTGACTGGGCAGAAGATTATTCCGCAGTAGCTTGCTATTGCTTTCTGTCCTGCTATTTAACCCATAGCTGGAAGGAATAGATGGATTAATACCTTTCCCAAGGACATTTGCGCGTAAGTGAATGCAAGGAATTCAGCTGGATTTCGAACTCGGTTCCCTGTTTCTCGTTTCGAGCGATATCCACAACGCACATCCGATAAAAGGTCACAAGTTTTAATTTATGCAATAAATATATGCAATATGTATATATAGTTATATTAATATCTAGAATATATTAGGTTGTCCCAAAAGTCCGTCAAGGATGATAACATCTGTTAACGGCTCATTTCTGACAACTTTCAATTATAATATGCGAAAGATTATCCGTGAATATGAACGAATTTTATTAAAAACAGGCAGACAAAATTTTTTTTTTTAATCATATCACCCCAAGCAAGGCGGTAACGCCACTGATGCGCAGGGGGCTACGTAAGAGTAAAAAGAATAGAAAAGAGAAAGCCGGAAACCACATCCTAAACAGGAAACAAGGGATGAGACTCTTCACCTGTTCAATAGATGTGGGTGGAGTGTGAACCGGGCGATAGTTTAGTCTATCTACTCCAATTGAAAAAAAATAAAAACAAAAAAGGAAAAGAGTGAAAAGATTGGAAAAGAGGAAACCGGAAACCGCATCCTAAACAGGAAACAAGGAATGAGCCTCTTCACCTGTTCAATAGATGTGGGTGGAGTGTGAACCGGGCGATAGTTTAGTCTATCTACTCCAATTGAAAAAAAATAAAAATAAAAAAGGAAAAGAGTGAAAAGATTGGAAAAGAGAAAACCAGAAACCGCATCCTAAACAGGAAACAAGGGATGAGCCTCTTCACCTGTTCAATAGATGTGGGTGGAGTGTGAACCGGGCGATAGTTTAGTCTATCTACTCCAATTGAAAGAAGAAAAAAAAATAAAAAAGGAAAAGAGTGAAAAGATTGGCAAAGAGAAAACCGGAAACCGCATCCTAAACAGGAAAAAAAAAAAAAAAAAACGTTGTTGAATTGCTAAGTTTTAACTTAGTTAAAGTCCAGGCAATGAAATGTCAAAGAAAACAAAATCAATCCTTCAATTAAGCATGAAAAGTTTTAAAATCAAGCAAAAATTAGGCAAAACGAACAAAAAAAAAATTAAAAAATAATGGCTCACCCAGAACAGAATTCAACAATATTCAAGACATTTTAACTCCAAGCCGAAAACAAAGCTACTGACCGTTGTAAAAGATATTTCTAACTTGTTCAAATGTTTGCAGTTTATTTAATCTGACAGAAAATTTGCTGCCTAAATACATAAATTTAAATATATATATATATATATATATATATATATATATATATATATATATGCAAACAAATGTTTTAAGGTACAAAATTAGTATACTATTTTAAAAACGAAGAATTTATTCTTAGTCTCAAAGACCCTTTTGTCCAACATCTCATCAGAACAAAAATCGTTGGAAAATGAATTAATATATATATATATATATTTATTTATTTATCTGTAAATTCAGATATACCTTAGTGGGGAAATGGCTATTTTCAACATGTCACTTTAAGGCATGCATTCTTCGACCCCTTCTAAACAGAGAATGAAGAATATTCTAAGCCCAGGGATTAGTTTAGGCAAAGGAAGGGGTTGGGATGTATTGGTTTCTCTTTGGTTTGGGCAGGGAGAAGGAGCCGGTAGTAATTCTTCCTTAGTAGTGGGAGTTATGTGGACTGACCCTAGGGTTAGCAGGGTAAGTGGCGTGGAGGTAACTGCTAAGTCAACTTTAAAAAAAATTTTGCCATTTTTTTATCGGGACTAACTGGGGGAATAGGATGATTATTATAATTTATATTTATTTCTATGGCGACATATACATATGATCTCACTTCGTTTGTTAAGGAGTATATTTTGGTTTTGAAATTTTAAAATTTTGATTTTTTTCTGTCAAGCATAAATTACACCTATTTCTTAAGCTATTAGGGGTCCTAACCTTGCCTATGAGTTCCCATTTTATTTGGGGATCTAAGTTACTTTCTTTTAATTCCCAGTATTTCTTAGAAAGCGCAGTTTGGTATTTTCAACTAGGGTTGTTGAAGGAATGCCTGTGGGTATAAAGCAGTTGCTTCCAAATTCTGGCGGAAATTCCGATATAAACATTCCGTCTCTCTTGATTTTTCTTAGGGTAGATGGTGGCTTGATAAATCACATTTTCAGACCTACATTTACCCTCAACCGGATATTCTTTTGTTGTGAAGAAGATAAGATCTAATCAAGTCACAGTTGAACTGGATAAATGCCACCGTGCCTTGAAACGAATGGTTCTCTTTCGCTGCAACCGATGTCGTTAATTGTAGTGAGTATGTGTGTGAGTGTACCTGAAAGTGTATTAGTGCATGTGTGTGTGTGTGTGTGTGTGTGTGTGTGTGTGTTTATGGTTTATATAAGCATGTCCGATAGTAGGATTTGGCTTTTTCGCATCTTTGTTAAAGTGATAGCGGACGCCGTTTTACGATTTGATGATATATCTGACTGCTTTAATTTATGGTTTAATATGGGCGCGTTGACCTGTGGCTGGTTTTACAGCAGTAGCAGCGAAAGAGGACCATTCGTTTAAAGGCATGGCCCACCAGCGGACGTGAAATCAAGTTCTCCTATTATTCTGAAGATGAGATTCTCATCTCGAAATATTGATAGCTAATAAATAGGTAATACCCAACACCTTCTATACCTTTTTTGATTATACTAAAAGCATTGTGATAGCCCTCGAATATTTAGCCATACACATTATATTCAAGGAAATTACAAAATTCTCAGATATATGTATATGTGTGTGTATGTGTATATATATATATATATGTGTGTGTGTGTGTGTGTGTGTGTGTGTGTGTGTGTGTGTGTGTGTGTGTGTGTATTATTTTTTAACATTATTTTTACCAATACTCGTATTTAAGTAGATATTCTGTTTTTAATTAAACAGTATTTTATATTTATATCTACCGGCTTGATTATTTTACGATAAATTTTATTGCGAAAATGTGTGCTATCCAGCAGCGACCCCTATTTACATAGGGGAAGCCGGTAGATATAAATATAAAATACTGTTTAATTAAAAACAGAATATCTACTGAAATACGAGTATCGGTAAAAATAATGTTAAAAAATAATTCATTACAAATTGTCGGTTGCTTATAACCAAGTTTCGTTATATATATATATATATATATATATATATATATATATATATATATATATATATAAACGATATTATAATTATATTCGTCTTGTAAACATTCCTCGAAAACTATCGAACGAAGGAAAAATGTTAAGTTTAAAAAAAGATATTATAATCACACAAGTAGTTTCAATAACGAAAAAAACTAATCATAGTTCTACATTATCCATTTACGTATGGACTATTAAGCAGGAAATAAATAAGTATCCAATCTTGAAATGAGAGATACTGAAGAGATGTTCTAAATACAAAGCTGGCCAGGAGTTTTGTAGGCTATCACTGAAGAGGAACTAGCTATTGTCTTGTATGAGAAACCGACTAACTGACTGAATTTTAAAACTGAAATCCTGAATAAATGTAGGCATATTGAATCTTGAAATGGGAGATACTGAAGAGATGTCCTAAATACAAAGCTGGCCAGGAGTTTTGTAGGCTATCACTGAAGAGGAACTAGCTATTGTCTTGTATGAGAAACCGACTAACTGACTGAATTTTAAAACTGAAATCCTGAATAAATGTAGGCATATTGAATCTTGAAATGGGAAATACTGAAGAGATGTCCTAAATACAAAGCTGGCCAGGAGTTTTGTAGGCTATCACTGAAGAGGAACTAGCTATAGCCTTGTATGAGAAACCGACTAACTGACTGAATTTTAAAACTGAAATCCTGAATAAATGTAGGCATATTGAATCTTGAAATGGGAGATACTGAAGAGATGTCCTAAATACAAAGCTGGCCAGGAGTTTTGTAGGCTATCACTGAAGAGAAACTAGCTATAGCCTTGTATGAGAAACCGACTAACTTACTGAATTTTAAAACTGAAATCCTGAATAAATGTAGGCATAGGAAGCCCTGGCGATTAGATTAATCCAGTCTATCGTGGTATAGTACCTTTTTGTTTTCGTCTTTGATTTCTACCCCTCCCCCTTGAAAATTAAAAATTAAAAGTAATAAAATTGTTAACCTCCCCCTCCGTTGTGTTGTGTAGTTTCTTTGATATCCTGGTGACGTGGGTTTTCTTGATTACCTATATACATGTTTTTTCTTTTCCTCTTTAGCCAGCTTTCCCTGACGATCCGTTTAGGAGAAAACTAGGTGCTATATATATATGCAAACAAATGTTTTTGAGGGACAAAACTGGTATATTATTTTAAAAACAATGAATTTATTGTTAGTCTCAAAGACTGTTTTGTCCAACATCTCATCAGGAGAAAAATCGTTGGAAAATGAATTAAACGATATATATAGTAAATAACATAAGAGCGAACAAACATACCAAGGTTTCACCTAACCAGGTCTTCAGGGAAGGTTGGCTTCCCTGAAGATCCGGTTAGGTGAAACCTTCGTAGGTTTGTTGGCTCTTTAGGTTATTTACTTTTTCTGCTCTGCTTACGTATTAAGCGCTTTTTTGTTATAGATTACTCGGATATACTCGGAGGGTTTTTTGAAACTAGTATAGTGATAAATTTACAATTATATATATATATATATATATATATATATATATATATTAAATCATTTCACCCCGAGCAAGGAGGAAACGCCACTGATGTGCAGGGGGCTACATAAATGTAAAAAGATTAATTAGAAAGAGTGAGGAGTACAACCTAGTTAGAAAGGAACAATAGAAAGCTGAGAAAGCAGGTGCGATGACAGATACATAGGTGGAGAGAAATGGAAGGTTATACGGGGGTCGGGAGAGAGCTAGAGTCCAGTGGTTAGTAGATGAGTATTGACTTTGCATTTAAATTTCTGGAGGTTGTAGCTGTCAGGAAAGCAAGAATACGGGAGCGAGTTCCACAGGCGGGAAGTGCGAGAGAGGAAGCTGCAGGAGTAGAATTGTCGTCTGCATTTGGCTAACCTGACTGTGAATGGGTGGGACCCAGTTGCCAGTCTGGTTGCACGAGTAAACACCTGTTGAGGAGGCATCAGTGACTTAAGTTCGTCTGAGCAGAAGCCATGAAAGTATTTATAGAACAGACAAAGGGAGGCCACATTTCGACGATGGGGAAGTGGCTGCAGTCGAGCCGCCAGATCAGTACCTATCACATTGTACCAGATCACTCCTTTGGAGCCTGTCAAGAACACTGAGGAGAACGGCGTGGGCACCTGACCATAAATGGCAGCAGTACTCCATGCACGGACGGATGGTTGACTTGTATATATGCAGGATGGATTCAGGTGGAAAAAACATCCTGGATCGACATAGTGACCCAACCTTCTTAGCAGTAGATTTTGCTATGGATTCAATATAGTGGTTCCATATATATATATTTATATATATATGTGTGTGTGTGTGTGTGTGTGTGTGTGTGTGTGTGTGTGTGTGTGTGTGTGTGTGTGTGTGTGTGTTCTTTTGTTGTGAAGAAGATAAGATCTTATCAATTCACAGTTGAACTGGATAGATGGCACCGTATGTTCTAGACTATGCTTCTTTTCTTGAACTGGTTGCCAGTCTCAATTTTTATCTACTGTTTTCTTAGTGAATCTTCTATTATTCTCATTTCTTCATAATATTTTTCACGCTCAGTAACTTCTTGTTTCTTAGTAGATTTAAACCCTTGCATGGAGAGATAGAATTTATAAAAATATTTATTAAATAATATTTTGGCTCTATGGGAGCTTTATCATGGTTACTAGAGTGAGAAGTTTCTTGATTGTCTAATTACGTCTGGCACATGTCATTTATGCATTAATCTTGTCTGATAATTAAAGTTTCCGGTATTTTATTTAATGATAAAGAGGAAAGTGTATAATGAAGATGATGATAGAAGCAAAACAATTTATCAAGTTGGACAAATAAAATTCCTCTCTGGTTTTTGGTGCGACCATCCTAATGTAATCTGATATCTTTTTATGCTTATTACAACCTCAGAAGCATGGTGTACCAAGCTGTCCATAACATTTAAAATATTCTCATTAACTTCTACGTAATTAATCATCCAATATATGGGTAGGGTCAGATAATAATTATCACTTACCAAACAGGTTTTAATTGCATTCATTAATAGCCCTAATCAGAGGAATAGGGTTCGAAGATTAATACCTGACCTTGGTTACTTATACGAGAAAAAAATAGAATAATAATCATGATGATGCTGATAACGATGACAATTACTATTAAATAACTATTTATCTTAAGATACAATTAATAAGTTGACAGTAAAAATCAAACAATTTAAAATCAAGCCAAATTGCAGTGATAAACATATTTTAAGTCTTAAAAAGATGCTTGAAGATTTTAAGCCAAAAGTGTTGTCTTTCCAACACTGAGAATGGATTAAATCTTCTTCTTCTATGTGCCCTGTCCCTTCAGGACGTAGGCGATCATGGCTCTCCGTGTCTCCCTATCCCTTGTGGCTCTTAGTATGTTTGCTCCTGTTACACCTCGCAACCAGTCAGTATCAGGTTCTCCAAGCCTTCCTTCCTTATCGCATGTCCCAGGAACTTCAGTTGTCTCTTCCTGATGCTCAGTATTAATTTCCTTTTTGTTGCCATTCTTTCCAACACCTCATTGCATGCTCAGTCCATGATATCCGCAGTATCCTTCTGTAGAACCACATTTCAGTTGCTTCAAGTTTTGTCCTCATTTTCAATTATATTGTCCAGCATTCACTGCCGTATTGAAGAACTGATATCACATAGCAATCCAGCACTCTTTTCTTTGTTTCCAGTGAAATTTCCCTGTCTCTTAGTACTTTACTCAGCTTCTGGAACGCGTCCTTTGACATGGCATTTCGCCTTCGGATCTCTGTGTCGCACTTTCCATCTCCTATTAGAACACTGCCTAGGTATTTAAATTTTTGTACTTGTTTGATTCTGGTATCCCCCACCTGTATTTGGCATTTTGGGTTGCACCTTTTGCTGATGACCATGCATTCAGATTTCTTAAAGTTTATTTGTAGTCCTTTTTTGTCACTCTCCACCGATACCTTCTGTAGGGGGTCTTGTAGTTACCTTTCCGTGTCTGCAATCAGCATTGTATCATCTGCATACCATATGTTGTTCAAGTTGTGGCCTCCGATAACAAATCCTGGCGTGTCATCTAGGGTCCTCAAAATATTCTCGCTGTACAAAAAAAAAAAAAAAAAAAAACTTAATACGTGTTCATCAGTAAAAAGAAGTACCCAAAATACCAACCACAAGCCAGGGATACTAAAAAAATTTAAGCCAAAACTGTTATCTTTCTTTTTTCAACTGAAGGTCACTAATAATATTTTGATATGTTTTAGACTATTAGTTTCTTTTCTTGAACCTGTTGCCAGTGGAACTATTCTACTGTTTTCTTGATTACCATTCTGTTGTTCTCATTTCTTAATAATATTTTTCTTTTTTCTTATATTTTCAAACTCCCTTCCATATACTTGCTTTCATGATGGTTACAACCTCCAGGAATTTAAATGCAATGTCAATTCCTACCTCTTATCCACTTGACTTCAATCCTTTCTACATCACCCCGTATATCTTGTTCTTTTCCTGTCTCTCTACCTTCGCAACTGTCTTCACATCTATGTTCCTATCCTTGTCTTGCCCTTTCTCTGAAACTCCATATAACTGGGCTGTCTTTCTCTTCACTCTCCTCTTGCCTAAACATTTACACTTATGTAGCGTCCAGGAATTTAAATGCAATGTCAATACACATCTCTTATCCACTTGATTCCAGTCATTTCTTCATCATCTCGTATCTCTTGTTCTTTTCCTTTCTCTCTACCTTCGCAACTGTCTTCACCCCTGTATTCATATCCTTCTCTTGCTCTTTCTCTTTCACCCCCTGTAGCTGGTTCGTCTTTGTCTTCACTCTCCTTCGGCCTAATACTTAAACTCTGTTATGTAACTCCAGCCCTTTCCTCATCTCCCCGTGTATCTTGTTCTTTTCCTTTCTCTCTACCTTCGCAACTGTCTTCACCCCTGTATTCATATCCTTCTCTTGCTCTTTCTCTTTCACCCCCTGTAACTGGTCCGTCTTTTTCTTCACTCTCCTCCTGCCTAAACTTTTACTCTTATGTAGTCTCCAGGAATTTAAACGCAATGTCAATTCCCATCTCTTATCCACTTGACTCCAGTCCTTTCTACATCACCCTGTATATCTTGTTCTTTTCCTTTCTCTCTACTTTCGCAACTGTCTTCACACCTGTGTTCCCATCCTTCTCTTGCACTTTCCCTGACAGTTATGGGTTAAATAACGGAACACTTTCGGTTTTACAGCTTTGGTTGGCAACCAGTCGACCACAGAATGAAATGGCAACCTACTGCGAGAAAACCTTTCGCCCAATCAGTCATGTCTCTTTTTAGACATAATCGCCCAAGCGTGTATCACACATAAAAGTTAACTGACTAAATATAATAGTTGGAAATATAAGTAAAGCTTCTACTGGGCATAAAGTGGGGGAATCGTTTTTCTATTGTTATAAAACACCAAACTGATCCCCCACTAATTACCACTTAATATACTAACGTAATATTATCCATTTCTTCTCCCTCCAGATATGGATTAAATAACAAAAACAGATTGGGTTCTATAGCCTTGGTTGACAACTAGTCTATGGTAGAAAATAATGGCAACCTACTGCGGTAAGAACTTCTGCCAATTCAGTAATGTCCCTTAGGAGACATGATCGCTTAAGAGTGTATCCTGACTGATTTAAGACGCATGGGATTAGCTCGTTTGCCAAACCGCCGCCGGATACTACACCTGTTTCCGTTAGGAGCTAATCAACATCTACTGATTGCCATCCTTATCGCTCTTGTGAACCTCAAGACCCCTAATGATGTCAGAAAATGTATCCGATAAAATGGGATATAATCCAATTCTGCATCTATATATCTATATATATATATATAAAAGCCAATCTGTGGGTCCGTATATGTGACTGTTCCCTATGCACGCCTACATTTTTTAAGATACGCCATTCAAACTTTCTAGGGACACATATCTACAAGGAAGCCAGGTCGACACATACTTTTTGAGTTTAAGTTCAGCAATTTTCCCTTTTGCACTTTTTGGCCAATGGAGCCGATTGTTTACATTTGCTCCGTAAAACATCTAAGATCTAAGATGGTTGCTAGATTACGTCACAGAAATCAAATCCCACGTGTCAAACGAGACTAAAAAAAATTAGCCTTTATATTTAATTTTTATTCCGACGTTTTTAAAATTCATTTGGTCAACAAAATATGTGAATATTTTCCCCCGTTATTTTAAAACAAAAGAAATATTTTTTAAAAATTCAGAACTGAGAGCGTAATAGTTTTTATATTTCTACATTTTTAAATATTCTTCGAAAATTTCTGAACTAAGAGCGTAATAGATTTTATATTTCTTATTTCAGTAAAACAAAATAAATAATTTTTTATTTTTATGTTCAATTTATTTAGTCAACAAAAAAATGTAAATATTTCCCCCCGTAATTTTGAAACAAAAACAAACGCAATGTTGTTTACAATGTCACACAAATCCCGTTTCCGCAAAACAAAAGAAAATAGATTTTTTTAATGGAATTTTTAACAATGTTTAAACAAGTTTTTATGTAATTATTTTTTTATATAACCGAGTTCTACTACTAAAATCTTCTGAGTTGCACGGGCAACGCCGGGTTATGATGCTAGTAAGTGTCACGTCATAATTTATTCATAAATTACAATTACGACATGATAAAGTTATAATTTTCTTGAATTTAAGTTTAAATTGTATGAACTTAGAATTAAAGAGGAGATTTGAACCTGCACTTCCATGGTACAGGACTTTGACAAATCATGTAACTTCTGCCAATACCATTTTGGCCCACTGATCAGAATTCATATCTACCTTCTACAATATTTTTTTACTTTTTCTCTACATTTTTTTTCAAACAGTTCTTTAAATTATCAGAGATTAAACATTTCTAGTAACCATTTTTAGACCAAAACTCTTATCTTTTTTTTTTCTATTTTATATCACATTATAAATTAAAGGCCTAAAGAAACTATTGTTTGGAAAATTCTATTATTTAAAGTCACAGAAAAGATAAAAGTCTTGGTTTTAAAATTGTTCAGCCTTTTTTTATAATCATATCGTCCCAAGTAAGGCATTTTACTGCCACTGGTGTGCAGGGGGTTACATGGGAGGAAAGTTATGAGAAAGAGTGACAGGTTATACAGGGTGTCAAAAAGAGAAGGATGATTGTGATCATAAAGTGAGGGATCAATTTATATATTAATTGTAATGTAGAATTGATCCCTCATTTTATATCCACATTATAAAAGTATAGAACTTTTTTATAATCATATCCATTTTATTGCCACTGTTTTGCATGGGAGAAAATACTTCCTCATCTCAGAAATATAGACAAATAGAATTTTCTATTATTAAACGTCGTACAAACGGCAACTAAGATAAGGATAATAGTCTGAATAATGTAAATACTGTAAATACTACCTCATCTCAGAAATATAGACAAATAGAATGATCTATTATTAAACGTCGTACAAATGGCAACAAAGATGAGGACAATAGTCCGAATAATGTAAATACTGTAAATACTACCTCATCTCAGAAATATAGACAAATAGAATGATCTATTATTAAACGTCGTACAAATGGCAACAAAATGAGGACAATAGTCCGAATAATGTAAATACTGTAAATACTACCTCATCTCAGAAATATAGACAAATAGAATGATCTATTATTAAACGTCGTACAAATGGCAGCAAAGATGAGGACAATAGTCCGAATAATGTAAATATTGTAAATACTACCTCATCTCAGAAATATAGACAAATAGAATTTTCTATTATTAAACGTCGTACAAACGGCAACTAAGATAACGATAATTGTCTGAATAATGTAAATACTGTAAATACTACCTCATCTCAGAAATATAGACAAATAAACATATACTGTTAAATATAAGAGGCAACGAATGAGCCGTTCTAACCGTCGTATTTTGGCTTTAATTTCAGTTGAAAATAAAGACAAAAATTCTCCAACATTTGGATAATTTGGTTCTAAGCTTTCGGCTCACATGAGCCATGTTCAGAGAGGATGTTAAGACGGTAACACAATAACATCCCCTATCAGCGACGATTTTATTTTGTGTTGACATAAAACTCCGCTAGGCAAGGGCAATAGTTACCAAAAATAACAAACGCAGTTCGCAAATTTGCAATGCTGTTCTATGACGTCACACCGCGGGATAGCGCGGAATGACAACAAAACCATGTAGTCAAATGCAATGTAATGTATTATGTCCGGATTTAAAGGTGATTTTATTGAGTGTAGGTTGTTTGGATTTAATGTAGATGGCCCCCAATATCTGAAGGTTCTTTTTACTATGTGTATGAGTAAGGATTATTGTATTATTGACTAAAATCTGTCTGATGTAATATCAGACAGATTACATGGTTATGTCATTCTGAGAAATTTTGTCTTTATTTTCAACTGAAATTAAAGCCAAAATACAACGTTTTTTCACTGGTATTATTTAAATAAGTTTTTTTTAAATCAACAATCAGGACTCTTCTAGAATTTTAAATGCCGTCATTCAATATGATAATACACCCAATCATACTGCTAAATTTGTAGCTGAATGGCACGTGTATCATTCCAATGCAGTAGAACAACTTATCTAGCCCCAACAATCCTCAGATCTCAACATCATTGAACATTTATGGTTCATTTTAGAAAGTGAGGATTCGATATCTTCTGCCATGAAAGAATTGGAGACTGGTTTAGGTAAAGAATGGATAAAAATTTCTCTGGAAATAATTCCAACTTTGTACGAGTCGATCCCACACAGAATTCGAGCGGTAATTACTGCCAAAAGCGGTTTTACTCCATATTGAAATAAATTTGCTTGAAATTTCATGGTGGTTTCATTATTTAGTCCCACCCTTCTGTCTGTAGAAATTATGAAGTGTCTTTCCCGTAATTTTATTTTTTTTTTATTGATTTCTTCTCAAAGAGATAAAAAAATAAATATTCATGTGAAAAGTCTTCCATGTTTGGCAGCAGAACTTGGCAACATTCCACGGTTTTCGTATGTTTTAATTTTTCTGATGTGGTCTTAAGAAATGATTGAACGGTTGTTGTAGTCGGCACCCGCATCCTAGCATCGGTATCGTAATCTGCACTCCTTATTCCCTCTCTCCCTTCAGGTGCCGGCGGCGGAGATGGTTGTGAATGCCCAGCCTACTCCCGGAGAGTCGTGAGCATGAGTCACAGAGGCGTGTGGGTGGTGGACGCGGCTGGATGAGTAGGGCCCTCCTGACAGCACGTCGCTGATCGTCTTCACGTTGACGGTTGAACTCGGAAGTCTCGGTCCCCTCTCGGATGGTCCTACTCAAAGAAGGCCGATTTGCAGCAACGGCTTTCTAGGTCTCAGGGTCGATGTTGGCCTGTGTCAGTGCTGTTTTCAAACGATCATTGAACCATCTTTTTGGACTTCAGCTTTTCCTCGTGCCTAAACAAGACCCTGTGCCTTTTCTACAAGTACTTTCAAGGCTTCTGCTCCGATGAGCTTAGATCACTGGTGCCGCCTAAGCACGAATTTACACGAGATACTAGATTAGCAACTAGGTCCCACCCTTTTACAGTTAAACAAATAAGATGTAACCGTAAATTCTACTCCAACAACTTCTTTTCTCGCGCCCCCGCCTGTGGAACTCCCTTCCACAAGTCTGCTTTCCCGACAGCTACAATCTCCAGGTGTTTAAATGTAGGGTCAATAGACACCTCCTATCACACTAACTCCCAACTATTCTCAGAACACTCTCATCTACCCAACCCTCATTCTCGGTATCCTTACCCGCCTATCACCCACCCTCTGACATTTCCTATATTTAATCAGCCTTTCTCCACTCTACGTAGCCCCCTGCGCAGTAGTGGCAGTGACATGCTTTGCTCGGGGTGAAACGCTTATAAAAAAAAAAATTTTTTTTTAAATATGTCGCAGATTTTGAACACATGACCCGCCTTACGATTATCACAATTATTAACTAACTTTTGAAATTCCCCTAATGCATTGTCAAATACCAAGCTTCCATATTTTTTTTTTATTTTTTTTTTTACCCTCTTTGTTTTTCAGTATGGGTTTCAGCGAGTCGAGTTCAAATTCTCACAAACGTTTCTTGTCCAAATCGTACTAATACTCCTCGGAAAGGAGAAAGGATTTTTCTCCCCCCAGTTACAGGTTAAATAACAGGATAAGCTGTATTTTCTAGCTTTGGTTAGTAACCAGTTTCGAAAACTATGGGGAAGGCAGTGGGAAGCTACTGGATTATCTTTCCTAAGAATAATTACGACAAGGTACAGTAATTAAGATAAGTAAACTGTGGTGGGATGTGTGTTGTGGTGCATTGGATATCGGCTCGGAACGAGAAATCGGGGAGCCGAGTTCGAATACCAGTTGAATTCATTGCATTCACTTATGCGCAAATACCCTTCCCTCCAGTTATGCGTTAAATAACAGCACAGATTGGGTTCTATAGCCTTGGCTGGCAACCAGTCTACCGCCAAAAGCAATGGCAACCTACAGCGGGACAATCTTCTGCCCAGTTAGTGATGTCTCTTTCGAGACATGATCGCCCAAAGCGTGTATCACGCATGGCACTTAACCGACTGAACATAATAGTTGGAATCATGATTAAAACTTCTAGTGAGCATAAAGTGGGGGATCGGTTTTCTATTGTTATGAAGTATTAAACTGATCCCCCATTAATTACTGTGTAATAATATAATGCATCTCTTCTTCCTCTAGCTATGAGTCACATAACAGCACAGATTGGGCTATATAGCCTTGGCTGGCAACCAGTCTACCGCAGAAAGCAATGGCAACCTACAGCAGAATAATCTTCTGCCCAGTTAGTGATGTCTCTTTCGAGACATGATCACCCAAAGCGTGTATCACGCATGGTACTTAACTAACTGTACATAATAGTTGGAATCATGATTAAGACTTCTAGTGGGCATAAAGTGGGGGATCAGTGAAAACTGATCCCCCATTAATTACTGTGTAATAATGTAATACATCTCTTCTCCCTCTAGCTATGAGTCACATAACAGGACAGATTGAGTTCTATAGCCTTGGCTGGCAACCAGTCTACCGCAGAAAGCAGTGGTAGCCTACAGCGGGATAATTTTCTGCCCAGTTAGTGATGTCTCTTTCGAGACATGATCGGCCAAAGCGTGTATCACGTATGGCACTTAACTGACTGAAAGAGCGGCGAGCTATGATCACCTAAATCCTAAATAAGTTTTCCTTTTTAATATAATACAAATTACTCACGACTGAAGTCCGTCCGTGCATGGAATACTGCTGCCATTTATGGTCAGGTGCCCCCGCCGTTCTCCTCAGTGTTCTTGACAAGCTCCAAAGGAGAGTCTGTAATGTGATAGGTACTGATCTGGCGACTCGTCTGCAGCCACTTTCCCATCGTCGAAATGTGGCCTCCCTCTGTCTCTTCTATAAATACTTTCATGGCTTTTGCTCGGATGAGCTTAAGTCACTGATGCTTCCTCAACAGGTGTTTACCCGTGCAACCAGACTGGCAACTGGGTCCCACCCATTCACAGTCAGGTTAGCCAAACGCAGACGACAATTCTACTCCTGCAGCTTCCTCTCTCGCACTTCCCGCCTGTGGAACTCACTCCCGTATTCTTGCTTTCCTGACGGCTACGACCTCCAGAAATTTAAAAGCAAAGTTAATACTCACCTACTAACCACTGGACTCTAGCTCTCTCCCCTCCCCTGTATAATCTTCACGTTCTCTCCGCCCATGTATCTGTCATTGCACCTGCTTTCTCAGCTTTCTATTGTTCTTTTCTAACTAGGTTGTACTCCTCACTCTTTTCTAATTAATCTTTCTACATTTGTGTAACCCCCTGCACATCAGTGGCGTTTCTGCCTTGCTCGGGGTGAAATGATTAAAAAAAAAAAAAAAAAAAGTATTAATAGTTTGAAAAAATTCATAAAATATTTGAGTTTTAATAAGTTTAGAGGATTCACTGCAAGGATTTTACAAGCATCGGTTGCAGTTCAATCAAACAATGTAAAGTTAAGAAAGTCGTTATGGTTCCTGGTCTTCTGCAAGATGAACTAATTTACAGAGAAATACCAATTAGCAAATTATATTTGATTAATTAAGGAATTCATATTTGCCAAAATAGAAAAGTAATCTAGTTTGTTAAATTGTTTTTAAACGGCCTGATTTCTCGTGTTAAAGTTCGTGTAATCAATTCCAAATGTTCATTAATCTTGAACAAGAATAGTGGGGGGGGGAGGGGGGGGGGAAGAGGAAAGTGAATAAGAGGAAGAGGGGGATATTTTTTGTGGACTTGGGTCGAGGAAGAAACATTAATATTTAATATTCAAAAAAAGTCAACTGAAAAACCGACCAACATTTAAAAACGGCTGTTTTTTTCGTTCCACAAACAATTATTACATAAATTGTCGTCATCTTAAGCCATCTTCATTCAATCATGTCTTTATATTTGAACATATTATCTCCAAGGATATCACATGAAAAAACGACGATATACTGATATTCTTCAAATGACAAAAATGTTCTCCAACAAGAAAACAATGTCAGAAAACGGGATGTTCGTTGTGGTGGAGTGAATATCGTCTCGGAATGAAAAATCGGAGAGCCGAGTTCAAATTCCAGTCGGATTCATTACATTCACTTACGTGCTAAACCTTTTGGGAAAGGCATGAATCCATCTTTCCTTTCTTTCTTATTATCATGTGTACTTAAAAGGAGGCATGAAAGAGTAATGGATTGCGGCTCGGATTGAGGAATCGGAGAGCCGTGTTCGAATTCCAGTCGGATTCATTACATTCACTTACGTGCTAATACTCTTGGGAAAGGCATGAATCCATCTTTCCTTTCTTTATTATTATCATGTGTACTTATAAGAAGGCATGAAAAAGTAATGGATTGCGACTTTTATTGATGAATCGGAGAGCCGAGTTCGAATTCCAGTCGGATTCATTACATTTACTCACGTCCTAATCCCCTTGGAAAAGGCATGAATCCATCTTTCCTTTCTTCCTTATTATCATGTGTACTTAAAAGGAGGCATGAAATAGTAATGGATTGCAGCTCGGATTGAGGAATCGGAGAGCCGAGTTCGAATTCCAGTAGAATTCGTTGCATTTGCTTACGTGCTATTACCCTTGAACAATTGCCCATTGTCAGACGCCTATAAAACACAGGTACAATTTGTACTACTTTTTCTGAACATAAATATCGCGATCTTTTTTTAGTTGTCTGTGACGAATCCGTATGGTTCTTTTCCTGTCTCTGGTCTGATTCTGCTGCGCGATCTGTTCACAAGAATTCGGATGATGAGTTTTTTTTATGTGGCTCATTTGGCTGATTGTCCGGTGGTGCTCACATTCCTTTTGGCCTGTTTTCTTAGGCAATTTTATGAAATTGATCTGCTTAGTTCTTCCGGTATGTCGTTAATGTTGTAGATTTTTATTTATTATTTCAGTAATCATGTCTATGCTGAAATCGTCTCGGCCCGCAGGGCTTCGGCCTTTCGAGTCCCAAATGACCAATTAAGACCAGTTTAAGACCAGTTTAGATCGGTTCTGAACTTATCCACTGCGGTGGATAGGTAATGTTTTGACCAGTACCTGGGCGTACGCGCTCAGGTTCCCCACGTTAAAAAAGACCTTGTGTCACATCTCTCTCAAGTGGAGGAGAAGAGTAAATATCCTAGGGCTCCGGCCTTCCGGATGGGTCCGAAATGACCAGTTAAGACCAGTTTAAGACCAGTTTAGATCGGTTCTGAACTTATCCACTGCGGTGGATAGGCGATGTTTTGACCAGTACCTGGGCGTACGCGCTCAGGTTCCCCACGTTAAAAAGGACCTTGTGTCACATCTCACTCAATTGGGGGAGAAGAGTAAATATCCTCGTGCTGTCGGCATCTCTATTACAATTCAGTCTGGCCCTACTGCTTTTTTTCTGTTCAACTTGACCAGTGTAGCTTCCACTTCGGTTTTTAATGTTGCCAGCCCGTCTGTATTTCTGGGTATTCTTTTTAATCGTTTCATCCGAAGCAAGGCAGTTTTACTGCCACTAGTGTGCAGGGGGGTTATATTGAGGAAAGTGACGAGAAAAAGGTACAGTTATAGGGGGTGTCAAGAAATAAATAAAAGAAGGATGAGAATACTGGTGTGATGAGAATGGAGTGGACGGAGAAAAGAGCATGAGAAAAAGGATGCGAGTCAGGGAGATAGGAGATGACGACTGACCTTACATTTAAATTCCTGGAGATTGTAGCCGTCGGGGAAGCAAGGAATTCCACAAGTGGGAAGTGCGAGGAAAGAAGCTGGTAGAAGTTGCGGTAACATTTGATCGGTTTTACTGTAAAAGAGTGGGAACGAGTTGCTAGTCTAGCAGCTTGAGTTAATTCATATATAAGGGGCAGCAGTGAGTAAGTTCATCGAAGCAGAAGCCGTGAAAGCATTTGTAGAAGAGACACAAGAAAGCTACATTACGCGGGTCAGTAAGAGACTGCAGCTGAGCTGCCAAGTCGGACTCGATCTCGTTACAGATGCTCCATTGGATTTTGTCAAGAGTTTGAGTTTGAGTTTTGTTTAACGGCATATCAACATATCTGTGGGTCATTTAATGCTAAAAAGGTGGGGGTTTAAGGCATTATTTTTTAGTCAGATTTTGATAAAAAATTGTTTTTATATTTTTATTTTAGAAAATAGAGAATGTCTTCTACTTTTGCATTCAAAAATATTTTGCAGAGAGTAATTTTTTTTCCTTCAAAAATGTCTTATGTTGTGATAATTTTTTCTTCAAAAAGGTATTGTTGGTAATATTTTTACTTCAAAAATTTATATTTTTCTATAAAAGTCTATTCTTATGTAGATATTTCCATGAAAGCTATTCTTATGTAGATATTTCTATGAAAGTCTATTCATGTAGATATTTCTATAAAAGTCTATTCTTATGTAGATATTTCTATGAAAGTCTATTCTTATGTAGATATTTCTATGAAAGTCTATTCTTATGTAGATATTTCATGAAAGTCTAGTTCTCATGTAGATATTTTATGAAAGTCTATTCTTATGTAGATATTTCTATAAAAGTTCATTCCTATGTAGATATTTTCTATGAAAGTCTATTTTTATGTAGATATTTACAAAAGTCTATTCTTGCAGATATTTTCTATAAAAGTCTATTTTCATGCAGATATTTCTATAAAAGTCTATTCTTATGTAGATATTTCTATAAAAGTCTATTCTGCAGATATTTCTATGGAAAGTCTATTCTTGTAGATATTTTCATAAAAGTCTATTTTTACATACGATAAAAGTCTATTTTTATGTAGATATTTCTATAAAAGTCTATTTTTGTAGATATTTCTATAAAAGTCTATTTTTATGTAGAATTTCTATAAAAGTCTATTTTTATGTAGATATTTTCTATAAAAGTCTATTTTTATGTAGATATTTCTATAAAAGTCTATTCTTATGTAGATATTTCTATAAAAGTCTATTCTTATGTAGATATTTCTATAAAAGCTCATTCTTATGTAGATATTTCTACAAAGTCTATTCTGTAGATATTTCTATGAAAGTCTATTCTCATGTAGATATTTCTATAAAAGTCTATTTTTATGTAGATATTTTCCATAAAAGTCTATTTTTATGTAGATATTTTCATAAAAGTCTATTTTTATGTAGATATTTTCTATAAAAGTCTATTTTTATGTAGATATTTCTATAAAAGCTCTGGTTTTTATGTAGATACTTTCTATAAGTCTATTTTTATGTAGATACTTTATAAAAGTTCATTTTTATGTAGATATTTTACAAAGCCTAGTTTTATGCAGATATTTACAAAAGTCTATTTTTATGTAGATATTTCTATAAAAGTCTATTTTTATGTAGATATTTCTATAAAAGTCTATTTTTATGTAGATATTTCATGAAAGTCTTGCCTCATGTAGATATTTCTATGAAAGTCTATTCTTATGTAGATATTTCTATGAAAGTCTATTCTCATGTAGATATTTCCATGAAAGTCTATTCTTCATGCAGATATTTCTATGAAAGTCTATTCTCATGTAGATATTTCTATGAAAGTTCATTCTGTAGATATTTCTATAAAGTCTATTCTTATGTAGATATTTCTATGAAAGTCTACTTCATATGTAGATATTTCTATGAAAGTCTATTCTCATGTAGATATTTCTATGAAAGTCTATTCTTATGTAGATATTTCTATGAAAGTCTATTCTTATGCAGATATTTCTATAAAAGTCTATTCTTATGTATATATTTCTATAAAAGTCTATTCTTATGTAGATATTTCTATGAAAGTCTATTCTGGGTGTAGATATTTCATGAGTTCATTTTAAGATATTTCTATAAAAGTCTATTCTTATGTATATATTTCTATAAAAGTTCATTCTTATGTATATATTTCTATGAAAGTCTATTCTTATGTAGATATTTCTATAAAAGTCTATTCTTATGTAGATATTTCTATGAAAGTCTATTCTTATGTAGATATTTCTATGAAAGTCTATTCTTATGTAGATATTTCTATGAAAGTCTATTTTTATGTAGATATTTCTATAAAAGTCTATTCTTATGTATATATTTCTATAAAAGTCTATTCTTATGTATATATTTCTATAAAAGTCTATTCTTATGTATATATTTCTATAAAAGTGTATTTTTATACTTTCATAGTGTTTTGACCGCAGTTTGAGGGTTAACTATTTGCCCATAGCTGGGACCCTAACAGGTGGACCTGAAAACAACAGCAATTAAGAGGTGGTTCTATGTTCCTCACAACCTTCCTATCAGAGGCCTTGCTACAGGAAGCAGTTTACCGACATACCCAAGACCCTGAATTCTTTTGTCAAGAACCTCGAGGATTGCTGACTTTCATCGTGGAAGAGTTCTCTGACATATTCATTTAATCACTGAACTATGTTTTCTTTCTCTAAAATTAACGTGGATTTTATGCAGCCTGTTCATGAGCATGTCTTTTGTCCTGTTAGTTCTCTCGCTTTAAGAAACGTTTATGAATTTAAAATATTTTACTTTTATTTAAGCTACATAAACTGAAATGTAAAGAAAAAGAAGCAGAAAATGGTGGTATATTTATTTTAGTGTTGGTTGGTTTCCATTTGTCAGTCATGTATCACATGCATTCAATTTTTTTTATCATATCGCCCCTAGCAAAGCAGTTTACTGCTACTGGTGTGCTGGGGGTTACATAGGAGGAAAGTTATGAGAAATAGTGACAAGTTATAGGGGGTGTCAGGAAGTGGGTAAGAGAAGGATGGATGTGGCCATAAAGTGATGGATCAGTTTATATATTAATTGTAATATTAAATTGATCCCCCACTTTATATCTACATTATAATAGTATAGAATTTTTTTAAATAATCATATCGCCCCAAGCAAGGCATTTTACTACCACTGTTTTGCATCGGGTTACATAGGAGGAAAGTTATGAGAAAGAGTGACAGGTTATAGGGAGTATCAGGAAGTGGGTAAGAGAAGGATGACTGTGGCCATAAAGTGAGGGATTAGTCTATATATTGTTTGTAATATAGAATTGATCCCCCACTTTATATCCACATTATAATAGTTTAGAATTTTTTTTTTAATAATCATATCGCCCCAAGCAAGGCATTTTACTGCCACTGGTTATAGGGATGATGAGAGATTATACTTATTGGAGATTGTAGCTGCAGCGGAAGCAAATAAATGGAAGGGAATTCAACAGGCGGGAAGTGCGAGAAAAGAAGCAACTGGAGTAGAATTTGCGTTTACATTTTATTGGTTTCACAGTAAATGTTAGGGACCTAGTTGCTAATCTTGTGGCTCGAGTAAATTCATATATAGGGGGCACCAGTGAATTCTGTTAAAACAACTTTATTGTAATTTGTAGTGTTTCGAGCCTTTTCAACTGACATGAAGTGAAAAGAGGATCTTGAATCAATTGCTAGGTCTTCTGCTAGAAAAGTTCGTTCCCTGTGTTGCGCTAGACAGTCTTTCTCATCAGAATCTATCTTGCATATTTATAAGTTAATCATACGTTCTCGCTTTGAATATTACTACTACATCTTGCCATATATTTACAGATTTTGATAAAATACAAAGAAGAATCAGCAATGTAATTGGTCCTGACCTGGCATCTTAAAATCAAATTTTACGGCTCTCATTTTTTATCGTCGGTTGGCTAATTGATTTTACTCAAGTTTACACTGAATCTATTGTTTTTCTACTCTTTACATAGGTAATGATTTACCGTCAATCATTAATGATAAATCTTCAGTCTTCATCTACGCAATAATTTACCTTCAATAATTACCAAGGTAAGGTTTTACCTCCCGTCTTCATCTACGTAATAATTTAACTCAATCATTACCAAGGTAAGGATTTACCTTCAGTTTTCATCCTAACAATTTATCTTCAATCATTACCAAGCTAAGGATTTATCTTCAGTCTTCATCTACGTAATGATTTATCTTCAATCATTACCAAGCTAAGGATTTGCTGTCTGTCTTCATCTACGCAATAATTTACCTTTAATCATTACCAAGGTAAGGATTTACCTTCAGTCTTCATCTACGTAATAATTTTACTCAATCATTACCAAAGTTAGGATTTACCTTTAGTTTTCATCTACGTAATAATTTACCTTCAATCATTACCAAGGTAAGGTTTTTACCTTCAGTCTTCATCTACATAATAATTTACTCTTCAGTCATTACCAAGGTAAGGATTTATCTTCAGTCTTCATCTACGCAATAATTTACCTTCAATAATTACCAAGGTAAGGTTTTACCTCCCGTCTTCATCTACGTAATAATTTAACTCAATCATTACCAAGGTAAGAATTTACCTTCAGTTTTCATCCTAACAATTTATCTTCAATCATTACCAAGCTAAGGATTTATCTTCAGTCTTCATCTACGTAATAATTTACCTTTAATCATTACCAAGGTAAGGATTTATCTTCAGTCTTCATCTACGTAATGATTTACCTTCAATCATTACCAAGGTAAGGATTTGCTGTCTGTCTTCATCTACGCAATAATTTACCTTCAGTCATTACCAAGGTAAGGATTTACCTTCAGTCTTCATCTACGTAAAAATTTGCTTTCAATCCTTATCTAGGTAACTATTTACTTCCATCTTCATTTACAAGATGATTTTTCATTCCTTCAGCCGATATGAAGTTAATGATTTCCCAGACGTATTTAGTATTTAAGAAAAACAAAAATGATTCAAAATTAATTTAATGAATTATGATAATAGTTCACTTTAGAAATTCAGACAATATCACTTACTTTTATATTATACATAATTCAGATTTTATCAGATTTGAAAGCCTTTACAAAAAGCTAACGAGTGGAATTGGAATTGAATGCAAGATTCCGATTAATAATTTTGTGCAACTGAATCTGATTACGATATAAAACTTATAATATTATATACTTTAGTTTACCTAAAATAGCAATAATTTGTTAATAAGAGGATTTTTAAAAAAATTTACGTGATATTTTAACACTTGCTGCTCAGGTATAAGTCCTGATCATTAGAAAATTGAGAGTGAAAAGTGCTAATATTCATCGATACATTCTTAAATCATTTTGAAATTAGTAAAAATATTTCTTGGGGGATTATTTTGCAGTATGAAGCATTAAACATTGTTTTTATTTTTTGTTACTTTTTGTTTTTTCGTTTGTTTTTTCGTTTTTTTTTTTAAAGGTAATTCAGGAAACAAACTGATGTTATCTATTAACTTAGTGGAAGCTGCTGCTTATGGCTGGGGTTATGAGAGGGGTTCATTAGATGGGATGATCCAAATGTCAAATGAGGTTAACTAAGTGATCATTTCCTGCCTGAAACAAAAACATTTTAAAAAAGTAAAGGAGAGTGCAGTCTTCTTTAAAATAGATTGTTTGGAAACTAAACCGGAAGCAACTCAGCAAACAAAAAAACAAAACTTTAAATGAAAATCAGTTCTTAAGTTCACATTAACGGGTTCAAACCTGACCTGAGAATAAACAGAAAATTAAACTTCCTTTTTTAAGACAATGTTTTAAGGACTAGAGACAATATTCTCGACAAATGTTCCGTCATCATTGGGATATTCCAAGAAAGAAATGCTAAAATGTCGTTTGAATTGAAAAGCAACACTGGTAAAAAAATTAAATTGCATTTTTAATTGCTGGTGATATTATTATTATTATTATTATTATTATTATTATTATTATTATTATTATTATGCCATTTTTCATCATAATCCGATTTCTACTATGGTCGCACTACCTACCAAGTCTGCGTAAAGACCCAAGGCAGGTCGTGGTGTGTTGTTATGACTCCAGTTCATGTTTTTTCTATCTCCCCTCACATCCCTAGCGTTACATAGACAAAGTTCTCCTTAGTGTGTGGGCTAAACTTAACAAGACAATTTTTTGTATATCTCTTAAGCTAGGGTGTCCTGGGATTTTTTCATTGTGTTGTTTTGTTCCATTTTTATCATTCCAAGCGCACCTACAATCACTGGCACGATTCTTGTTTTCAATTTACACATTTTCTTAAATTTTAATTTCCAGGTCTTTATATTTTGACAGTTTTTTGAATTCCTTGGTTGCTATGTTACAATCCGCTGGACAAGCCATACCAATTAATAGACAAGTTTTTTTCTTTCTGGTTTTTAACAATAATGTCCGGCCTCTTTGTTTCAATTTTTCTGTCTGTATAGATGGTGTAATCCCATAGAATGGTGACATCTTCTGTTTCTGTAACCGGTGCTGGGGGATGTTCATACCAGTGTTTATTATTATTATCTTTTCATTATAAATCTATTCCTGCTATGGTCGCACTACCTACCAATTCTGAAAAATACCTAAGGCAGGTCGTGGTGTGTTGTTATGGCTCCATTTCATGTTTTTCATATCTCCATAACAACCCTAACGTTAGATAGACAAAGTTCTCCTTAGTGTGTGGGCTGTATTTAACAAGACAATTTTTTGTATATCTCTTAAGCTGGGGTTTCCAGGGATTCTTTCATTATTATTATTATTATTATTATTATTATTATTATTATTATTATTATTATTTCCATTGATTTCTGTTGTATACACATTTTCTTCCTACATAAAATACGTAGATGATACAGTGCTGATTGCAAACACGGAAAGGAAACTACAAGACCTCCTACAGAAGGTAACTGAAGAGATGGACAAAAAAGGACTACAAATAAACTGCAAGAAAACCGAATATATAGATAAAGAATTAATTAATTTTATTTTTTAATTCGACATATTTTTACTACTTTAAACGCTATTCTAGTGGATACACGTGTTTGAGTAAACGCTCCGTTTTATTTTAAACAGTATTTTTCCGTATACCGGCCTATGTACTCGAAAAAGCTTAATGAAGAAAATATTCATTAATATCATTCAAACCTGAGTCCCTTTTTAAAGGTAAAATAGAATCTTGCCGAGTGCTCAGAGCAGTTCGAACCAGACAGTGCTTTCTCCCGCAAAGGTGGACGCAGGTTAGGTTTGAATACTACTAAAGAACGTTTGGATTAATGCAAAATATATATACACAAAGGGAGTTATTTTATTTTACAATGTTTATTTTGCAATTTTTTAAAATTTCTATTGACAAAATCCAAAGGAGAATCTCTAATGAGATCAATACCGACTTGGCAGCTCGGCTGCAGTCGCTCTCTCACCGTCGTGACGTGGCTTCCCTGTGCCTCTTCTACAAATAATTTCACGGCTTCTACGAGAATGAACTTAGCTCACTGGTGTCCCCTATGTATTTACACGAGCTACTAGACTAGCTAGGATGTGCGTTGTGGTGTAGTGGATAACGGCTTGGAAGGAGAAATCGGAGAGCCGAGTTCGAATTCCGGTTGAGTTCCTTGCATTCACTTACGCGCAAATACCCTTAGGAAAGGTATTAATCCGTCTCTTCCTTCCAGTTATGGGTTAAATAACAGGACAGATTGGGTTCTATAGCCTTGGTCGGCAACCAGTCTACCGCAGAAAGCAATGGCAACCTACTACGGTATAATCGTCTGCCCAGTCAGTCATGTATCTTTCGAGACATGATCGCCCAAGCGTGTATCACTTGGCACTTAACTGACTGACTAGACTAGCAACTAGGTTCCACCCTTTTACAGTGAAACCGATAAAATGTATCCGCAATTTCTACTCTAACGGCTTCTTTTCTCGCACTTCCCGCCTGTGGAATTCCCTTCCGTATACTTGCTTCCCCAACAACTACAATCTATAGAAATTTAAACGTAAGGTCAAGAGACATCTTCTATCTCACTAACTCGCATCCTTTCTGTCAAGCACTTTTCTCCGTCCACTCCACTCCCATTAGACCGGTATTCTCATCTGTCTATTACCCTCCTCCTGAAATCCCCTATAACCTACCTCTCTTTCTTATCACTTCCCCGTATGTAACCCCCTGCGCAACAGTGGCAGTAAAACTGCCTTGCTTGGGGTGAAATGATTTTAAATATTGTTAATTTATTTTTTATTTTTGCTTTAATAAATAATAAATACTATAAAATCTCCAGTTGTATTGAATGTTCACTAGTTTTTATTATTCAGGATTACGACAGAAAAAAATATTTTTTTAAAATATATGCATGTTATACAAATAATGATATCTGGTGACATCTGGTGACTGTTGGAAAGTGACACGATGACTGACACAGTATTTACCCTGAAACAGATTTAAGATAAATGCAGTGAACATGATACTCCTAATCGAAAACGGTTTCAAGTAACGCTGCGTGCTGACCCTCGGCACTGTTTTCAATATGTTAAAACAGTCTTGAGAGGCGATGATGGACGAGTACAGCATGTACGTCCACACGTGAAAAATGGCAACCTAAAGTATCTCGAGGTTCATATCGGCGAGTGCAGATGGTCAAAGTGTTCCCGTTCTCACACGAAAACGACTTTTCCAACAGATAAATTTACCTCCCAAAGCAGCTTCATAACTTTTGATGCCAAAGTGGAAAGCTTAACAGGGGAGAGACCGGACAAAGAGAGCTAACCAAGCCATTAGTAGACTACATAAATATACCTGTGGCAGCAGAGACCTAAAGACAGACACGAAAAACCAATTTTTACAAAGCCATCGTGTTGCCAGCCCTACGATATGGTGCATTGTTTTGGATCGTATACCTGAATCGACAACTTTCAATAGGATTACTTCTATATAATCATAAAAAAAAACATTGGTGCAATGTCATAATTAAAACTGAGGTGCTAGATTCAGTTTTCCAAATTCGGGTCTCTCGCCTATTTCTAAGCTATTACAGTCAATGCCCTCTTCGTATATGCTTCACTAGTTTATTGCCAAATAAAAATATATTTGCTATATATATATATATATATATATATATATATATATATATTTATAAAAATGAATTGTTTGAACATTATTTTTTATCGATACTCATATTTAAGTAGATATTCTGTTTTTAATGAAACAGTATTATATATTTTTATCTACCGGCCTGATTATTTACGATAAACTTTTATTACGAAAATGTGTACCATACGACAGGATTCGAACCTGCGACTCCCATCTATAAAGGGGAACGTTTCCATTTGATCTGGTAACGTCTTAAACCTTTCGACCACGAATAGCCTCCAGTCTAAACGAGGTTTTTATCAAGCCTATATAACACAATTTTCGATCCATCGTAAACAAACATATCTGCTCTGAAATGTATCGTAATGTCAACAAATGTAAACAAGTTACGGAAATCAACGAATTTTAACGAAACTTGGTTATAAGCAACCGACAATTTGATTTCCGTAACATGTTTAACATGACGTAGGCGATCATGGTTCTCTACGTCTCCCTATCCCTTGTGGCTCTTAGTATGTTTGCTCCTGTTGCTCCTGGCAACCCCCGTTCCGTCATCCACCTGATCAGACCCTGCAAATATGTTATCCGCTGACTTCCTCTGTCTCTCTTTCCTTCTATCTGACCAGTCAGTATCAGGTTCTCCAGGCTCTCTTTCCTCATTGCGTGTCCCAGGAACTTCAGTTGTCTCTTTCACTTCTTCTTCTTCTATGTAGCCTGTCTCTTCAGGACGTAGGCGATCATGGCTCTCCACGTCTCCCTATCCCTTGTGGCTCTTAGTATGTTTTAGCCTGTTGCTCCTGGCAACCCCCGTTCCGTCATCCACCTGATCAGACCCTGCAAATAGTTATCCGCTGCCTTCCTCTGTCTCTCCTTCCTTCTATCTGACCAGTCAGTATCAGGTTCTCCAGGCTCTCCTTCCTCATTGCGTGTACCCACTGTAAATAAAACTGATAGTGGAAAAACTATACCAATTGGCCATGCAAATAAATCAATCTACTTGATATAAATACCCAACTTATACCAGATAGAAACATCTGAAATCATTTACCGGAGTTTATCGCGGTAAGAATAAACGAGTTGTGGTTTAAGGACATTATCCTTAAATTATGTTTACAAAGTATATGTATTTAATATATATGTGCGCAGTCTGGATTTGGCATTAAATGACCCATAGCGGTTGATATGCCATAAAACCCAAAACAAAACAAACAAACCGATTTCACCAATTTTCACCTTTTTGAATGGACCCCCTCCCCCACTGATATAATGCCTTATGGGCAAACGCCTGAAGGTCGGAGAGGCCATCGGTCGCCCGCAAGAAGAACCTGAAAGCTAAGCAGCAATAAAAGGAGCACTCGCCTCGGGGTAAACGGTGGGCCTCCTCCTCGCACGGAAGTTCTTACTGGCGTCTTCCTTGCAAAGTTCGCCATTCCCATCCAACTTGCGAACGCATTCGGTTTAGGAATGCAATGCGTTTATTCACGACTAGCAGTATAGCCCGGCGTTGCTCGGGTGTAATGAAAGCTCTAAAACTAATACGTGATCCTGGAGCTAAAGAATATTTGAAATAATAAAACAATTGCGACAATTTACCAATCGCAACATATATATATATATATATATATATATATATATATATATATATATATGGTCCTGGAGCTCAGACTCTTTGGACGTTGGCACGAAAGACTAAAAAGCAATAGTTGTTTCCAGTTAAAGCGAAACCGTAGACTGAAAGAAAAATGAATGGATGTAAGTAAAATTTTAATTTCCTGGTATCGATATCAAGTAATCTTTTTCGTCGTAAACTGAATTTTGAAGGCTAAATAAGACCTCTGAGTAAATGGTATCATGGCTGAGACTACAATTATACCTACTTAGAGCCAAACCCAAAGCAAAACTAAAATAAAAGGGCTGAAAAAAATACAAACATTCAGGCAGATAAACAGACACACAAATATCTTGCCTTTTATAAATATATATTATCGATTTTCTGCACTATTGTAGGAACTGCAACCTTGAAACATCTGAATATCGTTTCTTATGTCTTTGTCTATGAGTGTATGAAATTAGATTAAAATCGGACCACTCCTTCTATAACCCTATTTTTTCGATTATCGATTTTCGATATTTATCGAGGGTACCTCGACACAAAACCTAGCTAAGAACACTCGCAGACGCTTATAGTACAACTGTGTAAATTTTCAAGAAAATCGATTCAGCCGTTTCGGAGTCTGTAGGTAACTGGGACACACACACACACACACACACATACACACAAAGTTCCATTTATAAATAAGTTTATATATATATATGTGTGTGTGTGTGTGTGTGTGTGTGTGTGTGTGTGTGTGTGTGTGTGTGTGTGTGTGTGATTAATGTGGAGAAGTTTGTCACTTAGCTGAGCAATATTATTGCAGTCAAGGTTTGTCAGGGAATAAATGAAAAGAAAAAAATTATTTCGAGATAACATTTTTGAAGAAAACAGCTATTTTGCCACTAAGCTTCAGTACATATTACTATATATATATATATATATATATATATATATGTGTGTGTGTGTGTGTGTGTGTGTGTGTGTGTGTGTGTGCGTGTGTGTGTGTGTGTGTGTACACGTGCATACTAATTATTATTGAAATTTCTTTAAACGTAGTAATAGAGTATGACTTAAACGTTGTACACGCGAATGTGTTGTTCATTGATCTTGGTGTGGATGCGTGTAAGGCTGTCTACGTGTGGATGAGTGTATGGGTGTCTGCGTGTGGATGCGTGTATAGGTGTCTGTGTGTGGATGAGTGCATGGGTGTTTGCGTGTGCTCTTTCTTCAGAATATTTCCTTTCTTATGTCATCTTTACCTTCGTCCTCTCTCATCAGAAGGTGTTCTATTCGACACATGTCGTCACCGTAGCGTTCGCCTCTTTCACATCATGTGCATACTTAAAAATCATTTGAATCAGTGAACATGTCATTGTATCTTGGCAAGAGAGGCAAGTTCGTGTTCAGACTGCCAATAGTTCCAGACAGTGCCAGGTAAGTAGGAAAACTCAACACCTGTTTGTTTACAGTCGGGATGGGAACCATACTATTGCCGAAGAAACGAAAGGAGGCAGTGATATTGTTAGTCATGCAGTTGATATCAACCGAGATGGCTGTTTATCTGACGGTGCCAAATTTGGCATAGGGCTGTGCAGAAGCTACTTCTACCAACTGACATCGAGAAATAAGATTTTCCTTTTAGAATTTTAGAATTATGGAACAAACCATTCTACGGACACTGTTAAATATTCAGAACGTCGTCAACGAGCTGAGAGATCGTTTCTTGCCAGCAGGGCCCCAGGATATATTCTGATCTTATTCCCTATAAAGTTCAGATGACTAAATGCCATTATGATTGTGGTTTTCGAAGTTGTTAGAAGTTTTTATTTTCATTGTTTATTTTTTTTTTTTTATTTAATCATTTCATCTCAAACAAGGCGGTACTACCACTAGACTTGTTGATATCAGGATTTCTTTGCAGGTCACCAAATACATAGAGATCTCGATTATGTTTATCAAACTGGCCTTGTTCCAAACTCAACCGAACTCCCTGCAATTTAAAATTTTTAGAAGGTTGAAAAGATAAAAATGTCTCGTTTGTATAAATAAGTGAAAATTTATTTATCGAGCAGAATAACATTCAATTTGCATGTATGAAATTATTAAACTATGAAAATATTCTAGGAGAAAATTACAATCGTAAAAAGTTTAAATAATTCAGAGTTCGTTTATTTTAGCGAAACGTGATTTGTGCAGAAAAAGATAAGTCTATGCTCCTCGCTTTCTTTTTTGTGAAAGGTGAGAAGGTGTAGAGGAAGAAGGAGAGGTGAAGAAAGCAGCACGAGAGAAAATATATTAGGGTATACGTGTGTATGCACATCATTATATAAACATTAATCAGGTGTTGATGGAACAGTGTGTAATGATCTATAAAAGAGTGAAAAAAACAAATATATATTACAAAACAGTATGATATGATAAGCACCCGAAAATTAGAGTAATTCATGAAACTCAGAGTCATACATAAAACATATGATATATATATATATATATATATATATATATATATATATATATATATAGGAAAGAATATTAATAAAAAGTTTTGAATTTAAAGACGTACTTTTTTAAACAGTATTTGTTTATTTTTATAGTGTTTTATATTTCAGACCGCCCTCGGTCCTTCATCAGAAACAAGTGATTTTTAAATTAGAATTGGAAACGTATTTTTACGATGGCGTCCTAATACTTTTTTGTTTACATCACGTGGTGTCGATAAACCAATCAGCATGCGGCACGTCCGTTTGTTTATTTTCGGTAAACCAATCAACACGCGGCACGTCCGTGGAGAGAGTCTGTTTGTTTTAGACAAAAAATCTCTTGGAATATCTATTTTTTTGTTTATATCGCGTGGTGTCGATAAACCAATCAGCATGCGGCACGTCCGTTTGTTTATTTTCGGTCAACCAATCAACACGCGACACCTCCGTGGAGAAAGTCTGTTTGTTTTAGATAAAAAATTCCTTGGAATATCTGAAAGAACATTCTTTTTACCTATTGAAATATTTGTAGAGATTCAACACACCTAAGTCCCTGTTTAACCCTAGCTTGTGTGTGTTTAATTTTAAAATCCAGTATTTTTCTTTCTTTCTGCGTGTGTATGTAGAACTAAAATTGGAGTCTATTAGTAAACATTTGCAATTTTCTAAAGTGTGATCGGGTTGATTAAAATGTGCTGCAATTGGGGAGTATACATTTTTTTGTCGTATATTTAGTTTGTGATTATTGAAGCGAAATCTAAAGCTATTACCGGATTCGCCGATATATCCACTGTTGGGGCAAATTGAGCAGAAGAGATAGTAGATGATGTCTTTGCTATCACAAGTAAGGTTTGGTGGGTGTAATTTTATTTTTGTGTTGGGTACAGAGAATGTTTTGTCTGTTATTAGATGTTTACAGATTAAACAACGGGGCTTTCCACATTTTAAATTCCCTGATAGGTTTGTATTATTTAAATATTTGTTAGAAGTGAGGATAGTTGATAGGTTGGGTGTTTGTTTCTTTGCATTTATGGGTGGCCTATCGAAAATGTCTTTGATGTTTTTGTTTGATTGGAGGTTCCTGTAATCATTTTTTAAATTTTTGATGAGTGTGTGGGAATATTGATTATGGTTAAAAACCATGGGAATTCGGTTATTGTCTTTTCGTTTTTTGTATGTGAGAAGTGTGCTGCGGTCTATGTGGATGGTTTTATGTAGTGCTTCCTTTATTATTTTTATTGGATTTTTACATTTTAGAAACTGTTTTGTTAGGTTGTTAATGTTGTTTAGAAAATCTGGATGGTCTGAGCAAATGCGTCTTATTCTAATAAATGAGCTGTATACGATAGATTTTTTTAATTTGAGGGGATGACAGCTGTTAAAGTGTAGGAATTTATGTTGGTTTGTGGGTTTGTTGTATAGACTGGTGGAAAGTGTATGTTTATTTAATTTTACCATGACGTCTAAGAAAGGGACGGATGTGTATGAGTACTCCATGGTAAATTTGATTGTATTGTGGAAGTTGTTGCAGAAAGTGAAGAAGTTTTTTAATTTTTCTAATCCATGAGTCCATATTAAGAAAATATCATCAATGTACCTAAAATAGTGTAATGGTTTGCATTGTGAACTGTCTAGTATCTTTTTTTCTAAAATATGCATAAAGATGTTGGCATAACTAGGTGCCATTTTCGTGCCCATCGCTGTGCCGCTAATCTGTAAATAATGTTTGTTGTTGAATTTGAAATTATTGTGTGTTAAAATGAAATTAATTAACTGGCATAAATCTGTGATTTGGTTGTTAGGTAATTTGTTTTTGAGGAACTCATGGCATGCTGCTACTCCTTCAACGTGTGGAATGTTCGTGTACAGAGACGTAACATCCATCGTTACTATGATATTATCACCTGGGACTAAATTAATGCTTTATCGACACCACGCGATATAAACAAAAAAATAGATATTCCAAGAGATTTTTTGTCTAAAACAAACAGACTCTCTCCACGGACGTGCCGCGTGTTGATTGGTTTACCGAAAATAAACAAACGGACGTGCCGCATGCTGATTGGTTTATCGACACCACGTGATGTAAACAAAAAAGTATTAGGACGCCATCGTAAAAATACGTTTCCAATTCTAATTTAAAAATCACTTGTTTCTGATGAAGGACCGAGGGCGGTCTGAAATATAAAACACTATAAAAATAAACAAATACTGTTTAAAAAAGTACGTCTTTAAATTCAAAACTTTTTATTAATATTCTTTCCTATACATATTAAGACAGTATACGTGGATGATCATCACTATGTTATTTGGACCTTATATATATATATATATATATATATATATATATATATATACCCTTTCTTATCAGAGTTCAATTAAACAACATTTCTTAGATAAAACATAACCATGTAGATAATATCAGACAGATTTTAGTCAAGAATACAATAACCCTCACTCATACACACAGTAAAAAGAAACTTCAGATATTGGAGGCCATCTACATTAAATCCAAACAATCCACACTTAATAAAATCACGTTTAAATCTGTTCATAACACATTACATTGCATTTAAATATATGGTTCTGTTAACATTTGGAGTTCTCACGCGGTGTGACGTCATAGAACCGCATTACAAATTTACGAACTGCGTTTGCTATTTTTGGTAACTGTTATCGTTACTTAGCAAATTTTTATGTCAACACAAAATAAAATCATCTTTGATGGTGGATGTTTTTATGTTAACTTCCTTGTAACCTCTCTGAAGATGGCTCATGTGAGCTGAAAGCTTAGAACCAACGTAATAAAAACTTATCCAAATGTTGGAGAATTTTTGTCTATATTTTCACCTGAAATTAAAGTCAAAATATGATGTTTAGAACGGTTCATGATTAAACATAATAGACATTCATTGTCTCTTATATTTAACAGTATATGTTTAGAAAATTATCTGCTGCCTTGATACACTATATATATATATATATATATATATATATATATATATATATATATATCCGCAGACAGATCTGTTTCGCTGTATCACAGCTCATCAGTACGGTTAAACTCCGATTGCTTTTTAACCCAGGATTGAAACCTGACCAAATTGGCGTCAGTTGGTGATTCTACCTCTGGGCTATGGGCGTTCGGTAGAAGAAAGCAGACTTTTTAGCAAGTATATAATCATTATACGTGCCCAATAGCCAGAGTGCTCTAATTCATTTTACTGAATGAGCGATGCTTTTTAATATATATATATATATATATATATATATATATATATATATTAAAAAGACAATGTCTCTTCAGATAGTAAATGCTGTTTTATGAAGGGAGATGGAAAATTCACTTCTTTATATTGGTAAATTTTTGTGTGCAAGGTAAAGGGGATAATTAATTTGAAAATAAAGGGGATATTCATTTGTATATATATATATATATATATATATATATATATATGGATATATATATTATGAATCTATCTATCTATCTATATATATATATATATATATATATATATGCTCTAGAAGAAATTTTAGATATTCTACAATTTCATGGGTAATAGGTATTTCGCAGGCAGACCTTGCAAAATACGTATTACCCATGAAATTGTAGAATATCTAAAAAATTTTCTAGATTATATTACTCTGTTAAATTAAATAAATAAATTTAACATTGAGTTCTTTTGAGTTCATCTCTATTGGAATTTAGCTGACTTATATACCAAGTATTCTACATTATATATATATATATATATATATAAGAAGGGTTTGTAATGTAACTGATCCCAACCTGGCATCTCAACTTCAGTCACTTACGTTCCGTTGTGATAAGGATTCCCTCTGTCTTCTCTACGGATATTTTCATAGCAAACATTCTGATATGCTGTTCTTGGCATCTTAATTGCATCCATTTAAGCCTGATACCAGATTGGCAGTTAGGTCTCGGCATTTTACTGTTGAACTAGCTAGATGTAACCGTCAGTCCTATCCTAATAATTTCTTAATTCACCCACGGAACTCTCTTTTTATTTCTTGCTTCCCTGCTACTTACAATTTTCAACAAATTAAATGCAACGTTAACTGTCAACTTCTCACTTACGTCCACCAAGACATAAAAATAAATGATATTATACAAATTTCAAATAACATTCTAAATCAGGAGTTCCCAAAATTTTAGAATTGTGAATCACTATTCATGACCACAGTTTATGGTGACCCACTCAGATTTACTGGGCAAAAAAACATACAAAAGGATATAAAAAATATTTACCTGAATAGGTAAAAATTGATTTCCTTTTTACAATGATGAATGATTAAATTGAGAGTATAACCAACCTGGATTTATTAAGCTCATCAAAACATACTGCTTCATACAATAACAGCCAGGCAATGAAACCCAGTTTTGAGTTTTATTTAACGGCATATCAACATCTCTGTGGGTTATTTAATGCCAAAAAAGAAGGTGTTTTAAGGTATTTTTTTTAATGTTTGGTTATAATGAGAAGGTTGATTTAATCAGATTTTGATGAAAACAATTTTTTTTTTTTTGTATTTTAGAAAACTGAAGATATCTTCTAACTTTGTATTAAAAAATGTAATGCTGTTATTTTTTTTTCTTTCAAAAAATGTATTATAGCAATAAAATCATTTTACCAGGAAATCAAAATTTGATTTACATCCAGTGATTTTTCTTTCAGTCTACTGTTTCACTTTAACTGGAAACAACTATTGCTTTTTAGTCTTTCGTGCAAACGTCCAAAGTGTCCAGGACTATGGATTAGCTTTAAAACTTTCATTGCACCCGAGAAACGCCGGGCTATACTACTAGTATTTCTATTAAAGTCTACTTCTCATTTATGTCTAACAATACATAAAATAAATGATATTATACAAATTTTCAAATAACATTCTAAATCAGGAGTTCCCAAAATTTTAGAATTGTGACCCACGATTCATGGCCACTTTTCATGTCACAGTTTGTGGTGACACATTGAAATTTACTGGTCAAAAACATACGAAAGGGTATAAAAAAATATTTAACTGAATAGGTGAAAATTGATTTTCCTTTTGACAATGATGAATGATTAAATTGAGAGTATAACCAACCCGGATTTATTAAGCTCGTTAAAACAACATACTGCTTTATACATTAACAGCCTGGTAATGAAACCCGATTTTGAATCTAGAGTTTTGTTTAACGGCCTATCAACCTCTGTGGGTTATTTAATGCCAAAAAGGTGGGGTTTTAAGGTTATTCTTTTCATGTTCGGTTATAGTGAGAAGTTTAGATAATTAATTCAAGACTAAGGTTTCTGGGTGTGATGGTAAAATGCATACTGCGTCCGGCAGTTTACCATCACTTTGTGAGATTGTGAGAAGCATGGAACCACATCTTCATTACTGTTGTTCCTAGGTTACCCTGACCCGGAATGGTAACACCTGTTAGGGTCCCAGCTATGGGTAGTTAACCCTCAAACTGTCGTCAAAACACGATAAAAGTATCAAAATAAAATTTTATAGAAATATGTACATTAAAATACTTTTATAGAAAAATATACATTTTTGAAGCAAACATATTACCAACAGTCAGTCAGTTAAGTGCCATACGTGATACACGCTTGGGCGATCATGTCTCGAAAGAGACATGACTGACTGGACAGAATATTATCCCGCAGTAGGTTGCCATTGCTTTCTGCGGTAGACTGGTTGCCGACCAAGGCTATAGAACCCAATCTGTCCTGTTATTTGACTCATAGCTAGAGGGAAGAACAGATGTATTATATTATTAAGTATTAATTAGTGGGGGGTTAGTATATTACTTCATAACAATATAAAACGGATCCCCCACTTTATGCCCAGTAGAAGCCTCAATCATGTTTCCAACTATTATATTCAGTCAGTTAAGTGCCGTACATGAAACACGCTTGGGCGATCATGTCTCGAAAGAGACATGACTGACTGGGCAGAATATTATCCCGCAGTAGGTTGCCATTGCTTTCTGCGGTAGACTGGTTGCCGACCAAGGCTATAGAACCCAATCTGTCCTGCTATTTAACCCATAACTGGAAGGAAGAGACAGATTAATACCTTTCCCAAGGGTATTTGTGCGAAAGTGAATACAATGGATTAAACTGGAATTCGAACTCGGCTCTCCGGCTTCTCGTTCCGAGCTGATATCCACTGTACCACAACGCACATTTTTGATTAAAAAAAATATTATTGCCATAACACATTTTTGAAGAAAAATCTTATTACCAGTAACAGATTTTCAAATACAAAACTAGAAGACATCTTCAGTTTTCTAAAATAAAAAAAAATAATTTCATAAAAATCTGAAATTTTCCTGTCTCTTAATACTTTACTCAGCTTCTGGAACGCCTCCTTTGCTATGCTAATTCGCCTTTGGATCTCTGTGTCGCACTTTCCGTCTTCTGTTAGAACACTTCCCAGGTATTTAAATTTTTGTATCTGATTGATTTTAGTATCTCCCACCTGTATTTAGCATTTTAGGTTGCTCTTGTTGCTGATGACCATGCATTCAGTTTTCTTGCAGTTTATTTGTAGTCTTTTTTGTCACCCTCTTCAACTACCTTCTGTAGGAGGTCTTGTAGTTTCCTTTCCGTTTTCTGCTATGTTGAGATATGTTTCCTATTTTGTTCTTTTACTTTATTCTGTAATACGGGTGTTTACTGTACATGTGAGGAAGGCAAAGAAATTGATTGAGAGTTTAAGGGAAAAAATTGGAAGATGAAATAAAGAATAAATGATAAAAGAAAGAAAGATTAGAATTGAAATAAAAGAGAAAAAGAAAATGACAAAAAAAAGTGAAAAATTAAAAAACGTGAACTTAAAAAAAGAAAAAGAAAAAAGAGAAGATTCAAGAATAAAATCAAAAAAGAAAGAAAACTTAAAATGAAAAGTAAAGAAAAAAGAGAATTCTGAAAAATAAAAGAAAGAAGGAAAACTTAAAAAAGAAAGAGAAAAAAGAAGACCGAAAAATAAAACAAAAAAAGAAAGAAAACTTAAAAAGAGAAAGAGAAAAAACAGAAGACTAAATGATAAAAGAAAGAAAGAAAACTTAAAGTGTAAAAGAAAAAGAAAAAGGAGAATTCTGAAAAATAAAAGAAAGAAGGAAAACTTCTTAAAACGAAAGTGAAAAAGAGAAGACTGAAAAATGAAAGAAAGAAAGAAAACTTAAAAAAGAGAAAGAGAAAAAAAGACTAAAGGAGAAATGAACGAAAGAAAGAAAACTTAAAGTGAAAAAGAAAAAGAAGAATTTTGAAAAATAAAAGAAAGCAGAAAAATTTCTAAGAACGAAAGAGAAAAAGAGAAGACTGAAAAATAAAAGAAAGAAAGAAAGAAAATTTAAAAAGAGAAAGAGAAAAACAGAAAACTATAAGATAAAAGAACGAAAGAAAGAAAACTTAAATTGAAAAAGAAAAAGTAAAAAGCGAATTCTGAAAAATAAAAGAAAGAAAGAAAACTTCTAAAAACGAAAGAGAAAAAGAGAAGACTGAAAAATGAAAGAAAGAAAGAAAACTTAAAATAAAACGAAAGAGAGAAAATAAAACGACAAATTCAAATGAGCCAATATAGAAAACCTAGTAACTTAAGAACAATACTAAATGTCAACAAAGGCCAAAATAAAAACCAATAAGGGAGAGAAAAAAATCGTAAAAAGATGGAATTAGTTAAAATTTATTGAGAAACTTAGACAAAGAAATGATTCTTTCCAATGAAAAGATCTTTGAAATGATTAAAAAGTTGGAATTGGAAAACTAAAAGTTTTAAAAGTTCCTCAAACAATCAATCAAGAGAAGTTGAAATTAAATTGCAAAATAATTGGCCAATTTTTCGATTAGTCCAAATGAAGCACTGGCCATATTGAGATGTAAAAGTGGACATGCAGAGAGAGAAAAACCAAATTGAAGGAATGAACAATTAACACAGTTCAAGTAGCAGAAATATACAAATCTTAATTTTCATTGGCTCAGAAAATTTATTCAAAAGATTGGTAGATATGATAAAGAATCAGATTTGATCGTACCAGGGCAGAAATGATGATAACGAGGAGAGATGGCTGAGAAGAGACGATGAAGAAGAGGAAGAAATGACGAGAAGAGACGAGTGGAAATAGATGAAAAGAGGAGAACGATAGGATGGTGAGAAAATATGGTTGGGAATAAATGATCAGGTGGAGGAATAAATTGTGATGAGAAGAGATGTTTGGGAAGAGATGATAAAGGGAGGGAAGAAATAAAAATGACAAAAGATGGCTGCTAATAAATGATAAAGAGGTGGCAGAAATTGTGATACGGATAGATGGTTAGGAAGAGATGATAAAAAAGAAAGAAGAAATTATGACAAGAGATGGTTGGGAATAGATGATGAAGAGGAGAAAGAAATGATGATATGAAGAGATATTTGGAAAGAGATGATTAAGCAAAGTAAAAAATTGTGATAAGGATAAGATAGTTGGGAAGAGATGATCAAGAGGGGGAAAAATTGGGACGAGAAAAGATGGTTTGGAATAAATGATAAAGATGAGGAAGAAATGAGATTGTTAGGAAGTGATGATAGGGAGGAAGAAGAATCATGATGCGAAGAGATTCTAGGGAAGAGATGATAAAGATGAGGAAGAAATGAGATTGTTAGGAAGTGATGATAGGGAGGAAGAAGAATCATGATGCGAAGAGATTCTAGGGAAGAGATGATAAAGATGAGGAAGAAATGAGATTGTTAGGAAGTGATGATAGGGAGGAAAAAGAATCATGATACGAAGAGATTCTAGGGAAGAGATGATAAAGAGGAGGAAGAAATGAGATTGTTAGGAAGTGATGATAGGGAGGAAGAAGAATCATGATGCGAAGAGATTCTAGGGAAGAGATGATAAAGAGGAGGAAGAAATGAGATTGTTAGGAAGTGATGATAGGGAGGAAGAAGAATCATGATGCGAAGAGATTCTAGGGAAGAGATGATAAAGAGGAGGAAGAAATGAGATTGTTAGGAAGTGATGATAGGGAGGAAGAAGAATCATGATGCGAAGAGATTGTAGGGAAGAGATGATAAAGAGGAGGAAGAATTCATAATAAGAAGAGATGAGTTTGAATTTTGTTTAACAGCATATCAACCCTTGTGGGTTATTTAATCCCAAAAAATGGTTGGGTTTTAAGGGGTTTTTTGGGGTTTTTTTTAATGTTCTGTTATACTGAAAAGGTTGATTTAGTAAGATTTTAGTGAATTTTTTTTGTTTTTATTCTTTTTTATCTTAGAAAACTGAAAATGTCTTCTAGTTTTGTATTCAAAAATGTCTTACTGAAAATATTTCTTTTTTTCTTCAAAAATGTATGATAATCATTTTTTCATCAAAAATGTAATGTTGGTAATATTTTTCCTTCAAAAATGAATATTTTTCTATAAAGTCTATTTTTATGTATATATTTCTGTAAAAGTCTATTTTTATACTTTCATTGTGCTTTGACCCCAGTTTGGGGCGTTAACTATTTGCCGATAGCTGGGACCCTAACAGGTGTTACCACTCCAGGTCGGGGTGGACCTGGGAACAACAGCAATTAAGAGGTGGTTCCATGCTCCTCATAACCTCCCAGTCAGAGTCCTTGCTGCCGGATGCAGTTTACCATCATACCCAGGACCAATAAGAAGGGATGGTTGGGAGTAGATGATAAAGAGATACAAGAAATGATGATGAGATGAATGCAAACCAATTAATCTAAACTTATATAATAAATGGTACTTTGTGTGTGTGGTGTGTGTCTGTGTGTGTGTGTGTGTGTGTGTGTGTGTGTGTGTTTGTGTGTGTGTGTGTGTACTCGTTACCTATAGACTCCGAAATGGCTGAACCGATTTTCCTGAAAATGTACACAGTTGTACTATAAGCGTCTGCGAGTGTTCTTAGCTAGGTTTTGTGTCAAAGTACCACCGATAAATATCAAAAATCGATAATCGAAAAAATCGGTTATAGAAGGAGTGGTCCGATTTTAATCAAATTTGATACACTCATAGACAAAGACATAAGAAACGATATTCAGAAGTTTCAAGGTTGCAGTTCTTACAATAGTGCAGAAAATCGATGATATATATATATATAAAAGGCAAGATGTTTGTGTGTGTGTCTGTTTATCTGCCTGTATGTCTGTATTTTTTCAGCCCTTTTATTTTAGTTTTTGCTTCAGATTTGGCTCTAAGTAGGTATAATTGTAATCTCAGCCATAATACCATTTACTCAGAGGTCTTATTTAGCCTTCAAAATTCAGTTTACGACGAAAAAGATTATTTGATATCGATAACAGGAAATCAAAATTTGACTTACATCCATTCATTTTTCTTTCAGTCTACGGTTTCGCTTTAACTGGAAACAACTATTGCTTTTTAGTCTTTCGTGCCAACGTCCAAAGAGTCTGAGCTCCAAAACCATCGATTAGTTTTAAAGCTTTCATTACACCCGAGCAATGCCGGGCTATACTGTTAGTATATATATATATTTATATGCCATTAGTAAATTGTCGCAATTATTTTATTATGTGCGATTGGTAAATTGTCGCAATTATTTTATTATTTCAAATATTCTTTAGACTGTATCTGAGCTCCAAGACCATGGATTAGTTTTAAAGCTATCATTACACCCGAGCAACACTGGATTGTACTACTAGCAAGTATAAATAAATTAAGTAAATAATATGCAAATGAACAAACTATAGGCAATCATATAAATGCAAGTAAATGCAATAATGACAACAATAATAATAATAACAATAAATAATAACAATAATAATAATAATAATAACAATAAATTAATCAATGATAAATTAAAAATTTAACAAATGACTCTATCAAAAGAACTGCATCCATATCCACAATTATTTCCTCTCCTTGAAAATTTAAACATAACCATTACCACCCACTAAAATAATGATGACAACAATAAGCTCTCCTCTATACATAACTGACTTGTATATATAAATAGATGTTATGTCGCCAAGTATAAATGAATAACTCAACAACAGAATCAGAATATAAGTTGTATTCCGTGGAAAAACGGTTAATATGTACAGAAGTGATTAGTAATATTTCCAATAGAAAGATACAAGAGTCCAATCCGTCGTAAGACGTGTGTATACGTGATTACTTCCGGTACACCACTGGAAGTGTGACTAACTCGTCACTGACTCGCACTGACTCTTCAGTAACTCATTAGAGACTCTCAAGTGACTCTCTACGACTGTATTTACTAGCCTTCCCACGTAGGCTGGATGTGACACATGGTCATTTTATTGTGGGTATTCCCGACCATATAGCCAGGCCAAAAAATATCTGTCTATTTTTGCCGAGTCGTGGTTCTACCCTTCGGCGGAACCATGACTAGGTTAATGCTCTCTGCTCGGAAGCAGAGAGCGCCCTCTACCCGAAGGCAGAGTGCTGACTGTGTCGTAGAGTCGTCAGTCTAGTGACTCTCTTCGACTGTATTTACTAGCCTTCCCACGTAGGCTGGATGTGACACATGGTCATTTTATAGTGGGTATTCCCGGCCATATAGCGGGGTCAAAAAATGTCTGTCTATTTTTGCCCAGTCGTGGTTCTACCCTTCGGCGGAACCACGACTGGGTTAATGCTCTCTGCTCGGAAGCAGAGAGCGCCCTCTACCCGAAGGCAGAGGGCTGACAGTGTCGTAGAGTCGTCAGTCTAGTGACTCTCTTCGACTCTCCTGTAGAGAATCCACCATTGCTATATATAGCAATGGGAACAGTCCATTTGTAGTCAAATAGGAGCGGCACCCTAACAATAGACAAGCAAAATTAGAATGCACATGGCCTGATGGTTGCGTAAAAGCATGAAACAGACTGCCACTTTTTGGTGCTGACTTCAGTGCAGTTAAAATTGTTACATTTTCCCATGAGCAGCTGGTGTGTTTTTGCACTTTTCATGCTAAATCCTTTTAGGATGTAGGTTATCATGGTATTGTCTTTTTTTTTTTTTAGCAGACTACACTGGGCTGGCTATGTTGGGTGAGTATCATATCAAATATGTCCGCGAAGTGACAGTTTTTTTGGGGTTTTTTTTATAATTATAATAAGCAAGGCATTATACTGCCACTGTTGTGCAAGGGATTACGTAAGGGATAATAGATAGATAGATAGATAGATAGATAGATAGATAGATAGATAGATAGATAATGAACAGACCGAGATAGATAGATAGATAGATAGATAGATAGATAGATAGATAGATAGATAGATAGATAATGAACAGAATGAGATAGATAGATAGATAGATAGATAGATAGATAGATAGATAGATAGAACAGAGAGAAGATAGATAGATAGATAGATAGATAGATAGATAATGAACAGAATGAGATAGATAGATAGATAGATAGATAGATAGATAGATAGATAGATAGATAATGAACAGACCGAGATAGATAGATAGACAGATAATGAACAGAATGAGATAGATAGATAGATAGATAGATAGATAGATAGATAATGAACAGACCGATAGATAGATAGATAGATAGATAGATAGATAATTAACAGAATGAGATGAGATAGATAGATAGATAGATAGATAGATAGATAATGAACAGACCAGAGATAGATAGATAGATAGATAGATAGATAGATAGATAGATAATGAACAGACCGAGATAGATAGATAGATAGATAGATAGATAGATAGATAGATAATGAACAGAATGAGATAGATAGATAGATAGATAGATAGATAGAATAAGAACAGACCAGATAGATAGATAGATAGATAGATAGATAGATAGATAGATAGATAGATAGCCCGACAGCTACAATCTCCAAGAATTTAAATGTAAAGACAATAGTCATCTCCTATTTCACTAACCTGCATCCTCTCTCTCATGCTCCTTTCTCTGTCCACTCCACTCTCATCAGTATTCTCATCCTTCTCTTACCCACTTCCTGATGCCCCCTATAACCTGTCACTCTTTCTCATAACTTTCCTTCTATGTAAGCCCCTACAAAACAGTGGGAGTAAAATGCCCTGCTTGGGGTGACATGATTATAAAAAAACAAAAAAAGAATCCATTACACCACTTATACATCTGATTGTTATCAAACCAGTTTGCCAGTGCATTGAATTGAGTTCTGAACATCTAACAATTGTGTCCATGTGCCTGACACAGCAAATATATCATATTGGTGGGTTTCATATGATCAGGATTTTAACTGCGGAATACAGATATTCTCTAATTATAGGTCCTGGGCATGACGTTAAACTGCATCCGGCAGCAAGGACTCTGATTGGGAGGTTGTGAGCAGCATGTAACCACCTCTTAATTGCTGTTGTTCTCAGGTCCACCCTGACCCAGAGTAGTAGCACCTGTTAGGGTCCCAGCGTTGGGCAAATAGTTAACCCCCAAACTGGGTTCAAAATACTATAAAAGTATAAAAATAGACTTTTATAGAAATAAACTTTTCTATAAAAATCAACATTGTTGAAGAAAAAATATTACCAAAACATTTTTGAAGGAAAAATTATTGCCATAATGAATTTTTGAAGGAAGAAAAAAATTATTCTCAGCAAAACATTTTTGAATACAAAACAGAAAACATTTTCAGTTTTCTAAAATAAAAATACATTTTTGAATACAAGACTAGAAGACTGCTTTGGTTTTCTAAAATAAAAAATAATTTCATTAAAATCTGACTAAATCAATCTGTTCACTATAACCGAACATTAAAAAAATACCCTAAAACCCCACCTTTTTGGTATTAATAACCCACAGAGGTGTTGATATGCCGTTAAACAAAACTCAAACTCAAACTCTCTCATTATATTTAGCAAACAAGTTAAAAAATTTCAAATTTCTCATAGAATCTTGACAATTTATATAAATTACAGAAAAAAGGAAGCTGTGGAGGTCTTTGTTTGCCTACATCCTGAAGAAATTCCACATTTAAAAAAAAAAGCCATTTGCTAAGTTTAGATAAGACTGTCACAACAATATTTTTGTGGTTACTGCATAAAAATTGAACATGGCACTGTAAAAATGGTCTGAGTCAGGCTTGTTAACCATTACTGTAGAGCTAGTTAAATCTCTACAAGAGAACTCACATGCAAATAAATATGTAACCGTATATTCAAACACATTCTTTTTCTTCCTATTTGTCTTCCTTCACGAAATTTTCCACTACTCCAATCTTAAAGGTCAACATCTCAGGGTGTGTTATATATGTCATTAAATCCGCAAATAAGCTCATGTTCCGTGGAAACTCTTATGACCTTCTAAAATAAACTAAGACTTATCCAACTTCCTGGTATTGTAGTTACAAATGTTTGCAATGACTAATCTCATTTTGCAAGTGGAGATGGCTCCACTAATGGATCTAGAAATTTCCAGAGAGCAATGATAATTTTCTGTTGTTAGTTTTTTGTTCATTGGGGGAATGATATTGTTTTTCTTACTATACATTACGCTCTTAATATTTTTGGTTTAATCATTTTGACAATTTCAAGTGTTCTGCTCGTGGAATAGGGAAAAAAAATGACATTTAATTGATGAAAAAATTTTTATTCAAATGTTAGTTGTTTTTGGTTGTTTTGTCTTTATGGCATATCAACCTCGGCGGGTCATTTATTGCCAACTAAATTTTATTTATTTATTGCTGATAATACTTTTTCTTTCAACAATTTATTGTTTTTATATAAGTTTTGTGTCTAGTAATACTTTTTTTTCTTTTTGAGTATCAAGATTCATTGGGATTTGTTTTTAAGAGCAGAGTCCCTAAGTCCTATCCTTGTTATTTAACCCATAACTAGAGGGAAGGGATGGATTAATACCTTTCCCAAGGGTACCAGTGCTTAAGTGAATGCAGGGTATTCAATTGGAATTCGAACTCGGCTCACCGATTTCTCTTTCTGAGCCGATATCCACTGCACCACAACGCACATCCGTCACTAAACGCTTACAGCACCTGGTATTCCCAAGTGGTCACCCATCTAAGTACTGACCAGGCTCAACGTTGCTTAACTTTGGTGATCGAGCAAGAACCGATGTATTCAACACGATAGGCTATAAGCCTTTATTCAAATGTAGAATTGGATCTAAAATCTTGTCAATGGTTTGATTGTAAAAAAAAAATTAAAAAGCCAAAGTAACATTAATGAAAATATTTTTGATGCTAGTATTTATCAATGTTTATTTTGATGAATGGAAGGGCTGTATTTGAATTCCAGTTGAATATGCTGTATTAACTTACACACAAATACCCTTGGGAAAGGTATCAATCTTTTGCTTCTCCCACCAGCTATGGTAAAATAGCAGAACAGATTGGGTTCTATAGCCTTGGTTGTCAACCAGTCTACCACAGAAATTAATGGCAATCTACTGTGGGAAAATCTTCTGCTTAGTCAGTCATGTCTCTTTTGAGACATGATCGCCCATGTGTGTATCACATATGGCACTAAACTGACTGATGTGGTATTGAAAAAGATATATTACCGTTAATTTTAAAAAAGCAATTCATTCTGTTTGTTATTTATGTATTCCCACAATATTTCAGCAGATTGATTCTACAGCCTTCTTTGCAAGTAATATCCCAATGGAAAGAGAATATCATTTTTTCCTGTTTTTCAAATAAACAGTTTACAACAATGTGTGTAATACAGGCTTTTTTGTAATATATAGATAGTGATGTTATATATATATATATATATATATAAACATGTTCTTTTAATATCTATGTATATACAAGGGTTTTAGAAATGTCTCAGCCTGAACACAATGAGATTAAAAATAGTCTTTTTAGTAGGTTTAATAATTTTGGTAGTGTGTCAGGCTGATAATCTGTCATTGACCCCTTTCCATTACACTTAAAATATAACCATATTTTTCTCTGAAAAACACACACACACACACACACACACACACACACATATATATATATACAGTATTGTGCAAATGTATTAGGACAAGAACTATTTTATCTTTTCTGATGCATATTGACAGAAAATAAAAAATTTTTACAGTGAAACCAATAAACTGTAACTGCAATTTCTACTCTAACAGCTTCTTTTCATGCACTTTCCGCCTGTGGAATTCTCTTCCATATACTTGCTTCCCTGACAGCTACAATCTCCAAGAATTTAAATGTAAAGTCAATAGACATCTCGTATCACACTAACTCACATCCATTCTTACAAGCTCTTTTTCCATCTACTCCACCCACATCCTCGGTATCCTCTTCCGTCTATTACCCTCCTTTTGACATTTCCTATGACTAACTCCTCTTTCTCATCACTTTCTCCTATGTAACTCTCTGTGGAATTCCCTTCCATATACTTGCTTCCCTGACAGCTACAATCTCCAGGAATTTATATGTAAGGTCAATAGACATCTCCTATCACACTAACTCGCATCCATTCTTACAAGCTCTTTTTCCATCTACTCCACCCCCATCCTCGGTATCCTCTTCCGTCTATTACCCTCCTTCTGACATTTCCTATAACTAACTCCTCTTTCTCATCACTTTCTCCGATGTAACTCTCTGTGGAATTCCCTTCCATATACTTGCTCCCCGACGGCTACAATCTCCAGGTATTTATATGTAAGGTCAATAGACATCTCCTATCACACTAACTCACATCCATTCTCTCAAGCTCTTTTTCCATCTATTCCACCCCCAATCTCGATATCCTCATCCATCTATTACCCTCCTTCTGACATTTCTTATAACTAACCCCTCTTTCTCATCACTTTCCCCAATATAACCCCCTGCAAAACAGTGGCAGTAGAATGCCTTGCTTGGGCGATAGGATTATTAGATAAAAGAAAAATTTCTAGACCATTATAAGTGGAATACTGGGTTGGCAGCTAGGTCTCATCATTTTACAGATGAGATGACTAGATTTAACCATAACATTTTATTCACTTGCACCTGTGGAACTCTCTTTCCACTTTATGCTTTCCAGTCAACTTTGATCTTCAAAAATTTAAATGCAGTGTCAGTCGTTATCTTTTGTCTTCTTAATTCTTGTTCTTTTATTGTTCTCTTTCCTTAATTATGCTTCCTTCTTCTCATATTATTATAAGTCCTATGCTAACAGTTTCCTCTCTCGCTTGTGGAACCCTCTTTTGGCTTTTTGCTTTCCAGTCAACTTTGATCTTCAAAAATTTAAATGCAATGTCGACCGTTATCTTTTGTTTTCCTAATTCCTGTTTCTTTAGTCTTCTCACTCGTCAACCCATTTTAACCCAGTGTCCTCAGCATTAAACTCATTTACAAATCACAAGAATTTGTCTTCCAACCAAGCAATATTTGGAAGGTAATTTTATTGATGAATCAATATGTCCTCACTACCTATATATAATAATGGTTTTATATAATGATTTATATCCATTATTTTTTACAGTTTTTTATGTTGTCCTCAAATGAGGACACTGGGTTAAAATGGGTTAAAGAATGTTACTGCATTTTCACTATTCACAGTGACAAAATTTTTTTTATCTACTTCTTATCATGAATAAATTTTCTTTGTTTATAATTTCTGAATTATGATGGTAGAGGATATCGATTTCTCACTTGTTTTTCTAAAATAAACCATATATGTTCAATGATGTTTTGATGTTGGGACTGTGGTGGCCAGAAAAAATGTTCTACTTCACTAGAATGTTCCTCATGACATTCAACTACAACTTTAGCAGTATGAATGGCTGTATTACAATTCTCTACCATAGGATGAAGTTGATCACTTCAAATTCTTAAGGACTGTTGATTTTAATAAACGCATTTAAATAATATCTAAAAAACAAAACAATTTTAGTAAAAAAAAATGATGTAATATATATATTGAATCAACAAACATAAAACTAGACAGTCCTTTGACAGTTTTAACAAATTTTCTAAATTATGCTTTAGTATAGTTCTAGGAGATATTATCATTTCGTCTACCCTGTGTATATCTATATATCTGTATATCTATATATTCATACATGTTTTATTAAATGAGACCAGAAAAGTATGTTTTATGATTTAACCCATTTTAACCCAGTGTCCTCAGCATTAAACTCATTTACAAATCACAAGAATTTTTCTTCCAACCAGGCAATATTTGGAAGGTCATTTTATTGATGAATCAATATGTCCTCACTATCTATATATAATGATGGTTTTATATAATGATTTATACCCATTATTTTTTTAGTTTTTTATGTTGTCCTCAAATGAGGACACTGGATTAAGAATGACATATTTAAATGGGCCTAAACAGACGCTAAGAATTACAGGAAAAGACTAGGACACCACTAATATCTTAACTCCTATTCTTTTATTGTTCTCTCTCCTTAATTGTGTTCTCTTCTCATATTATTATAAGTCCTATGCTAACAGTTCCCACTCTTGCTTGTGAGACTCTCTTTCACCTTCTTGCTTTAAGTCAACTTTGATCTTCAAAAATTTAAATGCAATGTCGATCATTATCTTTTGTCTTCCTAATTCCTGTTCTTTTAGTCTTCTCACTCCTCAACCCATTTTAACCCAGTGTCCTCAGGTTTTAGAATATTAAATTCATTTACAAATCACAAAATTTTTTGTTCCACCCTGACAATATTTAGAAGGTAATTTTATTGATGAATCAACATGTCCTCACTTTCTATATATAATAATGGTTTTATATATTATTTTTTACAGTTTTTTTATGCTGTCCTCAAATGAGGACACTGGGTTAAAATGGGTTAATAACTTTTTCTTTTTCTAACTCAGTAAACTCTTGTGTCTTAGTAGCTTTATTGTCTTGCTTGTGCTAAAATGATTTTTAAAAATTACTGCTATTATTGCAGTACATGCGGTTCTAATGGGTTATGAGCCTCCCCCAACATGGTTTGGCTAAATAAGTTTTAGATCAGCTCTTTGGTAAATAAATCTAACGAAATATTTTAAACAGAGAGAAATTTTGGGAAACATTTCAGGCAGGAATTATATAAAATAATGATGCAAGAAATGTTCTTTCTTCAAAAGCAATAAGCAAAATAAAATTGTGTTTGATGACAGCAGATAGACAGAATAACAAGCATTTACACACAAACGGAATATTGGTTGTTAGCCATTAACACGACTCCAGTTAGGCACACGGTGAAAGAGAAGAGGAAACATTTTATTTTTTTTATTATATTTTCTCCAGGCAATCACCACCTCCCCTGAATCGGGACATCATTTTGCATATCCTGAAATGTATGTGTATATTGCCATTGTTAGGTTTAATTTGCTACGAAAGAGGAAATTGATCAAGCATTTTTTAATCAATTTATGGCCAAATTATTAGATCAGTGAATTGCGGGGTTGGGGACAAAATGCCTGAGTGATAAAATGTCAGTTCTGTTTTATCACCATCAAATGAGAGTAACAAAGATGACACATGAAGAATTTCCGGAAGATACTTCTTGTTTATTTTTTTTTAGAGTTGGGTTGAGGACAAAGATAAATGTTATTAGTGTAGAGAGTTTGTTTTTATATATATATATATATATATATATATATAAGAGATTTTGAGCATTTTTGGTGCTGAATAGATTATTGATGTTTGTTTATTGCTATTATTTGTTTAGGTTTTTAACTGCTTGGTCTCATGGGATATTATTGCATACATATGTATATAAGTATAATCTTCGGCATATATACCTATATATATATACATATATATATATAAGCATGTGGTGTAAATATAGAAGAATCCAAAGGAGTATTCTGTACATACAGTGGTAGAATAGCCTATATATATATATATATATATATATATATATACGCATGTGGTGTAAATATAGAAGAATCCAAAGGAGTATTCTGTACATACAGTGGTAGGATAGCCTATATATATAAGAAAAATTAAGGCAAACACGTTATTTCATGCTAATTTGGAAGTATGGGCCTATTTCAGGTGAACCATCATCAGCTTCTGTCTTGTGTAAAATCTTTTGTACAATAAAGATGGAAGCTGATGATGGTTTGCCTGAAATAGGCCTACACTTACAATTTACCATGAAATAACGTGTCTGCCTTAATTTTTCTTATATTTGCTCTATATCTATTGATATACATATATATTTAGAGCTCTCTTAAAGAGTTATCCTACCACTGTATGTACAGGATACTCCTTTGGATTATTCTATATCCACACCGCATGCTGATATATATATATATATATATATATATATAAGCATGCAGTGTAAATATAGAAGAATCCAAAATAGTATCCTGTACATACAGTGGTGGGATAACTGTTTGTGTAAAATCTTCTGTACAATAAAAATGAAAGCTGATGATGGTTTGCCTTAAATCGGCCTAAACTTCCGATTTAACATGAAATAAAGTGTCTGCCTAAATTTTTTTCTATATATATATATGTATATATATATATATATATATATATATATATACTGACATTCACATCAATTATTTGGAAAGACACACATATATATGTAGGTATACTTGTGCTTATATATCTAAACTTATTTATAAATGGAATTTTGTCTGTGTGCATGTGTCTATCTGTGTGTGTGTGTGTGTGTCTGTGTGTGTGTGTCTGTTACCTATAGACTCCGAAATGGCTGAACCAATTTTTTTGAAAATTTACAGTTAAGCATCTGCAAGTGTTCTTAGCTAGGTTTTGTGTCGAGGTACCCCTGATAAATATCGAAAATTGATAATCGAAAAAATCGGGTTATAGAAGGAGTGGCCCGATTTTAATCAAATTTTATACACTCATAGACAAAGACATAAGAAACAATATTCAGAAGTTTCAAGGTTGCAGTTCTTACAATAGTGCAGAAAATCAATAATATATATCTATATAAAAGGCAAGATGTTTGTGTGTGTCTGTTTATCTGTCTGTATGTCTGTATTTTTTTCAACCCTTTTATTTTAGTTTTTGCTTCGGGTTTGGCTCTAAGTAGGTATAATTGTAGTTCTTAGTCTCAGCCATGATACCATTTACTCAGAAGACTTATTTAGACTTCTCTTATCTCACTAACCTGCATCCTCTCTCTCTCTCATCAGTATTCTCATCCTTCTCTTACCCACTTCCTGACACCCTCTATAACCTGTCACACTTTCTCATAACTTTCCTCCAATGTAACCCCCTGCAAAACAGTGGCAGTAAAATGCCTTGCTTGGGGCGATATGTTTATAAAAAAAAATTCTATACTATTATAATGTGGATATAAAGTGGGAGATAAATTCTACATTACAATCAATATATAAGCTGATCCCTCACTTTATGGCCACATTCATCCTTCTCTTACCCACTTCCTGACACCCCCTGTAACCTGTCAC